>OMNN01031692.1:0-17215 GCA_900302755.1 Chromis chromis | reverse complement strand
GGGTTCGAGCTGCATTATTACATTAGTTAGGTTACTCTCCATATTTATTAGCACTATAAGGTCTTAGCCTTTATATGTATCATAGTCAGGTAAAGTAGAATTTTATCTATTTTTTGTGGGATTTTAGTTCCCAACATGTAAATTACTCCACCATATATAACACTACAATATTTAAACTTTTTAGGTTAATTTGTAATGCCAGTCATACCCATATTTACTGTAAATTACTTTGCTAGAAATAGCTGTTGACTTGACATACTTCCTCAAAGGGCTGCACTGCTAAAAATGCACGTCCATATTGTGAGCAGAATCGTTAACTGTAGCAGCATATGTATCGTCTTAAGTTCTATTTTGTGTAAAAAGGCTTGTAGTGATGTTGATAATTAAAAACTAAACACAATGAATTACCAAGTCTGATCTAAATATCTAGGAAAAGAAGCCAAAATGCTCCATATGATCAATTTCTCACTTCACTGAGGAAAATGGCCACAGAGAGGCGCTCTCACCGTCTCTTTGATCTTCTCATACTGGCCTCGGAGCTCCTTGGTCTTGTTGATCCACTGCCCCTTATCTTCTGGAAGAGCCTCCAGGTACAACTGCAGACACACAGTGCACAGGTGAGTTCATTCTACCCCAAAAAGCATTCCTCTCTCAGAAGTAACAAACTTTCACAACTAAACTCTCGGCAGCTATTTCCACCAAAAAAAAAAAAGACCTGCAAGCTGCCAGAACCGCACTCCTTCCTGTGTCAGGGAACTTGCCAAAGCCCCTTTAATCAAACTCGATAGACTGCTTGATCCATCTGGCAGTTACCTTCCAGCACACGCTCCGAAAGCGGCTGCTCCTCAGTCGACCGTTGATGCCTGCCTGCCGGATCCTGGCCAGGTAATTACTGTTGAGGAACAAGTCGTCCCATTCTTTCCTGCACAGGGGAGGGGAGGCAGAGGATGAGGAGATTTATGAGCTTCTCAACCCAAATTGGGCACAGTGTTCCATCTAAAATGTCATCCAGCAGCAAACCAAGACGCTGGAGTAGTGAGTTGAACCAAGCGCCAACGATACAACCATAAAAGAAGATACTGGAAAAACTCACCTGTACGAGAGGAAGGTTGACTGAGACTGTGAGTGAGCGCTGCTGTCAAGAGATCCTGCTGATGAAACAGACACAACCACAAGGGGGAGATGTGAGCAACAAGTGCTGGAGAGTGAAAGTGGAAATCGATAATTGTTAAAGCTTGGGAGACCATAAAAAACACACCTTCAACCACTATAATAAGAGACAGGCTTTTTTACTGTTTCCGAATGACTCAACACCATTTTTTGCTTCTTTTACAAACCATGCAGTCGAGCAAAAAAAAAAAGGGCCAGAAGCAGGGAAAGCGATGACATAAAGTAAAGCACCATACTCCTCTTCCTCTTTATTGGCGGTAATAAGTCTAATTTGGCCTGCAGGTGAACATGCATTCAAGTCGGAAAGCTGTCTATCAACATTAGTTACAGGAGTAGATCATTCCACAGGGACACTCAGTATGAATATTCATCAGTTCCACAACATGCCAGCCCCCAACATTTTCTCTCTCACACGTAAACATAAAAACACCCTCAGCCCGGGGGTGTTGCCAGCCCCGTCTGTGACTCACGCTTCAGTCAGCTCAGAGTTTTGTTTCTTATTATCTCTATTATGAACCTCAACTTATCATGGTTATGTATTTTACCCTACACCTTGTCTATTGGTCCGAGCATCTGTTCAGGTGTCCATCACTGTAAAAGTAGGTTTATTCCATCTCCAGAGGGGGCTGATGGGAGTACTTTCACAAAATGATTCAAAAACTATCTACAGTTGGTTTCTTTAAAATGGACCAAGGAGTAAACTGGTATGATGTGATATGGATCTAGGTCACAGGGAAACGGTTAGAAAAGTGAAAAGAGTTGACGTACTGCTGCGATTCTTGTTAAAATTGTTGAGTGGGTCGAAGCCCGTCTCCTGCTGCTCGTCAGTCTGGAGTGGGTGACGGGTCTCAAAATTGGGGTGCTGCATGACCGCGACCCAGCTAGACCTGGAGAATTCGAAAAAAACAGACAAAAAGGGAGAGAATCAGAATTAAATTGCAGATTAATTCAAAATAATATATAATACAATAACAAGCGGTCACTCTCACCTTCCCACCTCAACCTCTTGCCAGTCCGGGGACTTGACCCACCAGTTACAAGTTTGCTTCACAACCCACTAGGCCACCACTACCCAACTAAGACGGCCTTTACAAACAATTGGGATTTTTCTGTATTTGGTATTTTTATTTATTTATTTGTGGGTACCAGTGCCCCCTCCTCCCTCCCTGACTCCGCCCCTGCCTCACCCTCCTGCACATCAGGTGTTGCATTTAAAACACTAGAAAAGCACTCGGAGAGCGCAGACCACCGCCAAGCAGCTCAAGTCCACCCATTAGGGCTGGTTCGAATAGCAATTTCTGTGCTCCGGATATTCGGGTCCAATTAATGACGAATATCTGCACACCAAAATTGAATCATCTGTTCCTTGTCCCATTGTCAACATTTCCTGAAAATTTCATCAAAATCCGTTCATGACTTTTCAAGTTATCTTGCTAACAAACAAACAGACAAACAAACAAAAAAACAGACAGACAAACGCTGGCAAAAACATAACCTTCGCTTGGCGGAGATAATAACAAACATTAACAAATATGCAAGCGACTACCAAAACTACAAGCTGGCCTTTGTGTATTTTTTGCTTTCATAAGCATGACTTTTGAACTCGCAAAAGTATTGGAGATAAGCCATAGATTTCCTGTAAACTGACTAAAATCTAGTTACAGATATTCGATCAGAAACTGTGCTGACAGGCATCTTCTTTGCTGACTTTTCTTGACCGCTAGCCGACCCCGACCTCTGACCCCTCCATGCAACCTTGCAGGAAGCAAATCTGTAAATTTTCTCTGCTGATCATTAATAAACAATACCCACTCTTGAACTGTTGGATCTCAATACTTACTGCCACAGCCTTGTGATTCTCCTCAGTCAGAAGAAAGAGTAGTTTCTGTAAGAAGAAAGACGAAAAACGAAACTTAACACATTGTCAGCACAAGGAAAGACAAAGGACAAAGCTGGAAAAGGGCCAAACTAATATGCAGCATATTAAAAGTCAACAGAACAGCTGCAGACAGGATAGAAAGACCACTTAAAAGTGGTTGATAAAAGAAATGTTGTATGCTAACACACGGTATAGTACTTTGACCTGACAAGCCTCTAAACACAATGTAGCTCTAAAATCAAGGAAGTAGATGGTGTACAATAGTATTTACATAAAGCACTGATATCAATTTCATTATAAAACATGGCAACAACTGGGATAAATACTGACGACATTAGGAAACATTCATAAGAGTTTCAGAAAACCTAGCAATTTGGGTTATACTAGTGATTTTTTACATGCATGATGATCAAACAGAGGGCTACAGTATATCCTCCTTTTGGATTTATCACAACTTCACAGCATAAAATAAAACACTGACAGTGATTACAGTCAGTGAAGAATGGCTGAAATTAACAAGAAGCACTTGAGCTGCATGATGTTCCACTGTGCTCAATGTGATATATTGAACATAACTAGCAAAGCTAATGAGGTCATTAAGAAGGCAAATTAATGCATTAATTAAATATTCTAATGTCAACAGACTTGTCTCCACATAGCACATAGACAGCAGTGCTTCTGAAATAATTAAGGAAATGCAGTTTCTAGAAAATCGGCTGTTCCTCATAAATGCAAATATATGTGGCGCTGTGCTTTAAAATGTAATCACATCATCTGACACTGCAGGGGGGGTTAATGCACTGGTGCTGAGTAATATGTGTCTGTATACACATAATATTCTGCACAGTGGCAGTAGGCAAAATATGTAAAATCACATCATCAAGTGAAAGATAAAATCAATAACATGTGGGTAGAAATCCACACGAAGCTGAAGATAATAGCACAGTCCTGTTTTATGTAAATAATCAGGACGAAAGCTCCACAAGTTAGTTACCAGCAGGACAGAGGGCATACACTCATGTTGTAAAAGATGTTAGTTAGTAGTTACCAGTGAAGGAACAATTGGTCTAATAATCAGTTCACTATCAGAAAATTGAATAGCAGTGATTCATAGTTTAAGTAATTAACCAAGACTAACTGCAAACTACTTCCCAAATGTCATTAAGTGCTGCTCTTCTCTGCTTTCAATATCCACCGTTCAGCCACAACATTAAAACACCTGCCTAATATTGTGTAGGTCCCCTTCGTGCCACCAAAGCAGCTCTGAGACGAGGACACGGGACCTCTTAGGTGTCCTGTGGTGTCTGACACTAAGACGTTGGCAGTAAAATCTTACGGATGTGAAGTGGGGCCTTTATGGGTCCGGCTTACTCCGGTGCATCCCATGGACGGATTGGGATCTGGTGAGTTCGTAGGCCGGGTCAGTGCCCTTTTTGTGATATTTCTGAATAGTTTTTACGATGTGGCAGCGCACATGGTTCTGCTGGGGGAGGCTACTGCTCCTGGGGAAGTGCTGTTGCCTTAAGGGGAGGGGCTTGGTCTGAAATAATGTTTAGGTGGGTACTACCATAGACATATATGTAGACACCGCGTTGACTGCTGCTGCCAATTGGAGCGGCGTGCCTCTCGGCGGCCATCTTGGTACAGTGCCACTCGCTCCTACAGTGCATTACGTCTATAGAGGAATGACATGTTTGCACTATAAAAGTGATCACAAATCGATCAATTGTCAACATATAGTCACGCGGGTTGTTTGTTACAAACGTCAGACATGGAGGACAGACAGGCAGACATAAATAGAACAAAAGGACATCCAAGCATCCTGTCATAGCTACGCGTGTGACGTTTTTAACAAATCAATCCATTTGGAAATCGGTCAAAAACTTAGTGAATAATTCTACTTTAAGATTGTGGAGTACCTCTTACCTCCATAGATGTCCATGCACTCCCACCTCTGCTAGCCCTGTACCAAGATGGCGGCGCTTTAGGCACGTCCCTCCACAGTCAATGCGGGGTCTACTTATACTGTATATATCTATGGGTGCTACAAAGTAACATCCATGTGAATGCCAGGACCCAAGGTTTACCATTAGATCATTGCAGTGAAACGAGACGATCAATGTTATTCACTTCACCTGTCAGTGGTTTTAATGTTGTGGTTGATCAGTCTAAAATTAACTGCTTTGACCAATGAGAACAAATCAAATTGAAGAAGCCTCCCTAGAATTTGAGGAACTTTGGTTGGCTTTATTGTTCTATTTCCTGACTTGTCACAGACCAAACCATTCATTAATTGATTCATCTAAACAACAGCAGGCAACTAGTTCCTTACTGTACTCCTAACAGTTACATCCAGCATTCATACTGTACATTGTGAGAGGTAAATGCGACAATTTGTAATGATTTAAGGTCACACTGACTGGTCGAGCAAGCAGGAAATCACTTACAAACACACACAAGATGAACATTCGAAGAAAGAATATGAATAAGATCCTGACCAGGTAAACTCTGTGCCAACTCCTCTCTGCCAAGTTCTGAGAAAAGTTTAACTTTCTCCGTGCGACATCACAATCTAGGTTAACCAATTCTGCTTCCATTCTTTATCCGGCTTGGGATTATTCCATGTTTATGAATACGGTTAGCCTAATACACAGGCCTACAGAATAGCACGCGCCCACAGAGCTTTATGTTTTCTTTCACTTTATTAATTGTGGAAATAACACAACAAAGGCATCTCTTAAACCTATTAACCATGTGAATGAAACACTGCTCTATAAATTAGCTACACACGCCATCAAAATAGAAATTATTTCATATGCATAATGTATGTGCCTGTTTTCTTAGGACATCTGTTCTACTCAAAGACTAATGCTCTCCTTAAGTCAATGAGGGGGGGCGGTTTCTCCCTTCTCTCATAAAAACAACATTATCCCGTTAAATAATCGGAACTAATCCACAACTATAGGGAAAAACAGAGGAATGTTGTGAATAAGTATCTCCAATAATAGCCTGTTTTCTTAGTTTTACTTTAGAAGATTGGCATGAAAGATTTAAAGTCTCCGGAGTGACTACAAATATAAACAGCAGTTGTCTTGCACAGAATATTAATTCATATTATTACTATCTGACAAAACTTTGCTTTGCACAAAGTCAAAGATATTTTGAGAAGCATTTTTCCCTGCAGGCCTGCAGACGCATCCAGAGCTTTGTCCCTTCTTTCCAAAAATAAAATGCCATTCTAAACTTTCTAAAGAGGCCTTTACAGATCACTCATTGCTACTTGTTCTTTGAGGAATCATGTCTTGTGTGCATCTGTGCGAGGCTTTGTGAGCGAGTGAAAGACGATGCGGGTAGAAGACTCGAGGCCTTGCCGTGTTAGCACAATTTTGCTTGAAGCGAGTCTTCTCTTAGCCTTCTGCTACTTCTTACCGGAGTCGAGTGTGAAATGACACCCTAACTTTTACTAAATAATAATCAAGGCAAATTAACTTCTGCATAATTTAATCCACAGCACCTGGAAACACCTCAATAATTCAAATCTTTCATGAAATAATCAAATCAATACATAATGAAATGCATAAATAAATCAACAGACAAATAACAGTGAGTCCATCTGTTCTGAGGTAGAAGATCTGTTCCTGGGATTTACTAGCAAAAGCTGGGGACGCTAAATCTAAACTGCAGCCGTTACATCATCTTAAGTAGTTTTCTGAAGTCTTTTAGACTGTTCTCTCGCAATGTTATCACCTCAAGCATGATTTCAGAGGAGAAATATTGACGATTTGGATTTTGCAATAAAACCAATAGCACACAGCGTTTTTTTTAAAGCCTCTTCCCACAAAAGTCCTTATCAATCTGCACAACATAACATTTCACAATCGCATTAAATCTGAAAATGACCATAAATATCACAGGATTTCAGCCTAAAACTTCCCTCCACTTCTTTGTTTTTCTGCTTGATCAAAACCAGGCAGCATCACATTCTTTAGCATCATGGGAATATTTTAGAGCCGTAGAGCAGCTGATAGAGACTCGTTCGCCGCAGCAGTCAAACGATATATTCAAACTCATTTCAACTCTTCTTAAAAACTTCAGAGACAAGTTCTGGCCATGTATTGACTGGACGACCACCCACTAAAAGATCTCATGTTTATGTGCAGCTGTCAAGAAAAAAAAGACACAAAGAAAAGCTCCAGGCTCACTGGTCTAAAGGCACAAAGGCTAAACTATTCTGAAACTAAACCCAGATTAGTCAGCTGTATTAAATGGTTTGCCGAAGTGCCTACACAATTTCCATTAAAAGACATCCGACTGAATTACAACTGCAGCTTTGTTTCCAGCCCTGGGAGATGATTTCTATTATTTCTCATAATAATCAAGTCCAGGCTTTTAAGAATTTACTAATAACAGCAGCCATTAACTGAGCCAGTCCACTCGTCTTTATCTCAGATTCACAACTGTCAGAGTCGTGGCAACAAATGCAGAAGAATCCGCTCATGGGTTCTTTAAAGGATGAATATTCAAAGAGGATTCAGCGAACAGTGATGAGAGGAGCTGTCACTGGCAGCTGCAGTCGAAGCGGCAGATTGTGGCTCAGTCAAAGTGAAGAAACACCCCAGCTAAACAAACTCACATGCCTCTACTTCAGCACACAGCGAGAGCTCAGGAGCCTTAACAGTCACATGCTCCGCAAAAGGCTGAGAACATGTTGGAAACGTAACCTTGGCAAAATACCGTAAGCTTGGTGGGTCTTGACTGATTCAATTACCAGAGATGAGATCTGACAGGCATCTGTCTGCATAGAAGAAGCAGAGCCATGTTTTTAACCTGGGGCTCAATACACCCACAACGAGTCACAAGATAAAACTGAAAGGAGCAAGTTCTTCCTCTAATTTTAAATTCATTTGCAAATTACTGGATAATTTTACTCTTTCAGGCCTCTTAAAACTATTCAAATAAAACAAGGGCAACAGAAAAAAATCACTGCTGGAAATTCACTGACATATGGAAGCATTGCTAAGGGGAGGGAAGTAGCTTTCGGATTACAGGTCACAAGCAAGTCTGGGAACCACTGCACTTGAGGAAGGCCTATAGTGAAAGTGGAAGAAACCTTTTAACAACCAGAAACACACACGCTGCAGGAACAGACTGGAACAGCAAGTACAGCAAATGTTCCACAACATTGACATTTCACCTATTTCCTCCTACTGTACAAGTTAATGCAGATATTAGCAGTAAAGGCCTCCCTACACAATAGGCAGTGTGTTTTAGTAATAGGACTGGATCAGTCCTTTCTACAGTTAAATTTTTTTTTTTTTTTAAGTTTTCACGTACAGGGAGTTTGACTTAGTGTTTTGGTGCACAACAGTAAACACTAACTTGTAAAGAAAATGTTAAAGAAGGATAAAAAGATGCTAAAAAGCAAGTGTTGCAAGACAGTAGTCAAATCAGGAGCAAGTGTTGCAGTCCGAGGAATTCTAAGAGTAATGTAAAGTAATAGGAGTATTTACATTGTGCAGGAATGTGCAAATGATCCACCTGAGAATGTGCAAGGTTGCATAGTATATGGTGCAAACAACACAGCTCTTTTTTTGTAGTCCAAAATATCCTGCAGAGACTGTGCTCTTCCTGCACACACAGTTGCACTGTACAGGATCTTGGCAGTGTGGAGAGGAGACTGTGAAACCACAGAAGCAGCTGTTACTAAACCTCTGCAATGCCCTGAACTCATCACTAAACCTGTCATGCAGGGTGGCCCAGCCCAACCAAGCAGGTTAAAGACTCATGATAATTAGCAAAGCTGTCATAAAAATTTGTTTTTCTATAGTTTTTAGATAATATCGTATAGCTAGCGTTGACAATTTAGCTAAAATGTGTCGTAAAATGCGCAAAGAGTCCGTGTTTGATGCAGCACGGAGGAGGCAGTCAGCGGGATTATGGAGGCAGACAGGGCAAGACGCCAAACAGCAGCTAAGCTAGCCTGTAGCCCGTGCTAGCTAACGATGCTAAACGAAGGCTAAAGCAGTTAAACGGACTTACTATGACATGTTGTAGCTGTCGGTGTTGACTGAATATGACTGGAGACGACAGAAGCAGCAGAGCTAATGTGAGCTAGCCTGGCTGTTAGCGAGTAACCGGGGCCGACTGCAGGGGCCTGCCGTTACTTCCGACACACACACTGCTGCTGTGAACCGCGACACTAAGTTGTAACACACACTCCCACACACACTAACACGGTGACACAACCGCGACCGGCAGCGGAGGGTAAACAGTTAGCAGTCACGGGCTCTCGGTGTCGTTCAGGTACCTGTTCAAATCATGCAGGAATCCTCATTCTGCTGTCGGAGTGTCTGCTGATTTGTAAACAGCAGCGGGTCAGGCGGATGTGCGGAGACCAGCTGACTGGTCATGTGACCTGCAGACTGAGGCTCCTGCTGTCTACTCTCTGCAGGCAACATCATATTCTGTTTGGTCTGTAACCCGCCATTAAACTAATAGAAGAAGAAGAAGAAATTCTGTTTGCGTGTTATATTTCAAGGTGAGGGGATTTATACATTACCACACATGTAGGTCTTAAATCACGCACGAATGCTTTATTTAATCTATTTCAGTTTTCTAGCTTGTGGGAAGTTTTAATGCCTGGACTAGATCCTCCTTCAGCAGGACACGTGCCAGTAATGTTTGTAACTTAGCATTGAAGACCTTTAAATATATCCTGCCACTATACGTTGATTAGTTATTAATATGTTGATTTAGTTTCAGAGCTCTAAACTTCTTATACAGGTCACAGGTTAGACAGTCCATTGCAAAAATGAAGTATGGCTTAAAAAGTGTCCTGCAGGAAGAGGATAAGCAACACCTAGCAAAACAACCATTGAACATTTTTAATGATTACAACTTGGGCTTGACAAATGTGTTTTTTCAGGCCAAGTTCCTACAATATTATGTGTCTGCAGTAGAGGAAGCTACAGTTTTATGACTGGAGGGTGTTTTGTTAGGCGACTAAGACCATAAATGTTGCACTCTCTTATATACCTCATCATATGTATTGTTTTGCTAATTACATTAATGCTATAAGTTGATGAACTTACAAAATGGTCCAGACACATGGAGCAAGATGAATCATCTATAACACAATCACCAAAACCCACTACAAGCTGGAACTTGAATTGTTTATTTCCTGAACTAATGACAAAAATAGCTCAACAGGTACCATGCAGACATATGAAACACTGAAAATCACCAAATGTGATATTAAAGCCACAGAAAACTACGAAAATGTTTAAATAATGAAGGAGTAATATAATTTTTTAAATATGTTTTCAATGGATATGAAGACATTCCCTTCAAAAAGTTTCAAAGAAATCAAAACAATCTTTCCTGAAAAAAAAATACTGTTAAAATGTCCTAAAAAGTGGATTTTCAGCTCTGAAGCTAATTTTTAGGAAGACCTGTGGCTGTCAATTTTTGATGTAGCACCAAATGACAATTAGATATGACAAAACTAAGTTGTTTCTACCCACCACACCAATTTGGTTGGAAATGAGTGAACATTAGTGGAGATATGAATTTCTGAAAATTAAAGATTTTTCATTTTAATGATAAATTATAGATTTTTATTATTTCGTGTCTGTAAAATAATCAGCATAAGTTATTTACATGATTACAAGTTCCAACTTTTTCTTGAGGTTTCCGGGATATTCAGTAAAAAAAAAAAACCCAGCCAAATCCTGTGAAAAATAAGCAACTGGTGAGGCTTTAAAGATGCTTTAAAAGAATCGCTGAAGTTATAAAATTTAACACAGAGGACCAAAAATTCATAACTCAAAAAGTATTTGGAGTAGAGCTGTGGGGTTTTGCGAGGTTCCATGGTTTAGATAGAAGTTCTTGTGTGATTTATTTCAAGAAAATCCATGACCTCAACTGGGAGGCCCTAGGTGAGTTGGTATGGAATGACTCCTAAGAGTCATGCATTTAGTCTTGATGATAGTTAATGTTTTAAGATTTAGTCTTTTGAACTTTGAAAACACAAAAATGTGGACCTTTAAAATGTGATTAGAATGCAACCTGAATCATCATATTTGCTACTATCATTTTCAGAAACATTGAGGTTAAGAATGGGATTTAGGCTCTGATTAGGATGACACTAATATAAAAATAATTATTCACATAGCCAACGAGGTTGAGGTTAGGAAAGTTAGTGTTAGAAAATTAACCGTCATTTACTCCCAATTCCACAGAGGTTAAGTTTAGGATAAAGAACATGAAGGGAATGGGGTTAAGGTTAGGTTAATAATCCATAATCCAATATTCACTAATCCACTAAATAAGAAAAAAGACTTAGTACAAGCAAAAACAGCCAAACTGGAAAAAATACATTAAAAACAAGTCAACCTTAAGATTACAGTACATCACTTTCACTCCTTGAAATTTAATGGATAGCGGAAATATCGCTGAATTCCAGTTTTGTGAAATAAGCATACCATCTTAGTTATCCAGTTCAGTAAGTGGTTCTGTCCTGAAAAACAGGGGTCCTAGAAATGCGGTCCTATAACTGGGGTCCTGAAACTGCAGCCCCCTGTACTGCAGACACATGCTACTTGATACCAGTTATCAGTAATCAAGGAGACTATGTTTGGAAGTGATACACATTTGAAGTAGAAATTAAAATCTTAATGTCAGTATTTAGAATAACAGAAATTCCAACACAGAACCTTTATGAACTTCTTTAGTTTATTCATGTTTTACATATGTGTGATAAAAAGGGAACTTTTTAACCTTTATGCTTCCACGTGGACAGGCTATTGCTTGTGATGTGTAACCAATCACATAATGCTGTGGGCAGGATGCTATATTGAGACAAATGCTGAATATCGTATTTAACAGTTTTCCAAGGTTGATAATTGTTCGAACCCTACTTGTAACTGATCTGTAAAGCATAAAGCCAGTGTAAGTGGCTCTTTTCAGAAAGTGATAGGGCTTTAACAGCTTATTTCTGGTTAAGCTATAGTACCTGTCAGGGCAAACATAAACTGAAACATAATAGGATATAAAGGCGTGCATATTTAGAATTTGTTTATTCATAGACACACCCATGGAAGATGTGGAAAGGACTTATTCTCTCAGATCACAAACAGGAGGACTCAGATGTCCAGATTGTCCGCATTTAGCTTCATGGCAGACGTGATGTACTGTACATCCTCTGCACTGTACCATAGCGTTTGTCTTTTTCATTGTTCCCTCTCAGCCACTAGGCAGGCTCGGAAAAATAATGCTGAGATTACCCCAATCACTTGAGATTGCAAAGATAAAATTGCACATAAGACTGCAAATTCAGTTACAATTTTATCAGCACACAGACTGAGACTTTCAGGGTCCTTATTTGCATGAGAAAGGAGGCGTCATATTGTTGTGTAGAAGAATCTATATAGGAGGTAACGTTCTGAATAAAGAAAAAGAACGAGCCCAAGATAGACAGGATGATGATGTTATTATGCATTGGTAAAGCACAACTTTGAGGCGGATCACAGCACCAAGGAGAAATAAGAATGCATCATGAATAAGCAAGAACACCAAAGGGGCAGAACAACACGACGGGTAATTAAAACAATTTTATGTCGACTTAATTACAGCGATTTCTGAGGTCAGCCAAGTCAAGTTTATCTGTGGAGCGATTTTAACAAACAGCTTTATCACAAAGTGCTTCCAGCAGGAAAAAAAGGCAAAACACAAGAAAACATTAAATCAAAGCAGCAAGATGGTCATGATAGAGAAAAAAATCAGAAGTTCATGGGTAATATATACAGGTGGAGTCATTAAGTAACATTACTGGTTTAAATGTGTGCATTAGTAGTGGTGTGTGTTTGTGTGGTGTTTGGGGGGGGAGTTCACACAAAGCAGGAGTAATGACCATCATCACTATTACCATCATCATCACAGGCTTGGCATTTCAAGAGCGCCATTATCATCATTATTATAGCTAATATTACTGATGATGAGGCTTTCATGGCCTCTCGCTCGCCCTGACTAAGGTATTGTCATGGAAACAGATGACGGAAAAAGAGCACAACTTTATTGAATTACTCCATGAAGCTATTCAGACCAAATGGGGCTTGAATGTTGCACCGTCTGTATAGGAGCAGCAGTGTGAGAAGTCCTGAGCGGAGACATATGACAGTCAGATGCGGAGAGGGAGGAACAGAAACATGGATGAAAATAGCAGCTCACACAGATGCAATAAAGGAAAGAATAAAAAGGAGACAGAAGACAGAAAACACTGTCAGCACAGGGGGGCATGTGATCGCGGAGAGCCACAGATCTACTGGTACAGAGTGGTGATCAGCACAGAGGAATACTGTCTGATGGCTGGAAACAATGACACAATTCACAGACACAGTAATGTAAGAGAAACTAACACTAATGCAGACAGTGGGCTTTAGAACCACTGATTTAATCTTTAATAGATCTTTTGCAGTTATAAATGACCTTTATTATCTCTCTGCTCGAGTCAAAGTGTCTTTTTAGTGTGATAAATCTTATATGCTGTCCTCAAATCCAGTTCTATGCGTCGCTAACACATGCAAACTGAATGTTTTCTAAAGTACAAATGTCACCTGCGGGTGTGACGCTATTTAAGACGAATGCAACCATCTTATTGTCTGTCAGAAAACAGAAATAGCGCTATGGCCTCCCAGCTATTTTTCTGTGTGCTCACAGATTTGGTCACAAGGTCTTAAAGGTTAGAAACCTCAGTTTAAGTTTCCTCGTGGGATAATATGATGTGTCACCGTCTGTATCCACCTTTTATTATTATGAAAGGAATCCGCTGAGAAAAATGAACTAAATTGAGAAAGATGAACAAATTTTTTGTCATTTGAAGGTAATGATCTAAGTTTACAAAAATATTCTCACACAGATTGTTTGTGGAAAAAGTGGTTTACTACTGGAAGATCAGATGGTTGAAACAGATTAAAGTAACTCTGGGCAATTCAGTCGAAGACAAATGGACTTAGTAATATGTCTGTGAAGATGTTTCGCCTCTCCTCTGAGTGGCTTCATCTGATGAAGCCTCTCAGATGAGAGGCGAAACATCTTCACAGACATATTACTGAGTCCAGTTGCCTTCGATTGAATTGCCCAGACTGACTATGACCTAGATGAATGAGAACATTCACAGATTAAAGTAACAAAAAAAGACATCTATAAGTGCTATAGGTGCTGTCAGTTTGTCTAGATGTTTTATGTGCATTCTGTCCAGCTATGCAAAAAAAATATTGCGATTATTTGCAGATATTGCAATATGCGTCACAATTTTAATGTAAATTTTTGTGCTTTCTTGAAAAAATGATGTGATTTTTGCTGAAGTCTGACAAGCATGTTCTCTTCTGTCTGGAGAATATCATTTATAGGCCGGAGCATCTCTGTAGCACCACAGTGCTTCATTTCTAACAATATTTTGTGACACATTCTATCTTTTTATATTAAAAAAACAGCCTGTCCTGCCATTTAGATATTATACTTGGCCATATTAAGATTTTGATTCCTTGTTCAGCCCTAAACATTAAAACTCCACGCTCTGTGTGAACCGTAAACTGAGAAAAAGCTTAAGAGACTTTTAAAATAGCAACAGTATATTTTGAGAGGCTTGCATGCATCAGTAGACATACTGTATGTAAACTACAATGTGCCGAGGAGCAAATTTGTTCTTTAGCAACATAACAAAACCTGATAATGTGAGAAGTAGGACTAGGCATTGACTCATTTCCAGTAGAAATGTTTCACGTGTTATTCAGTTTCAGGAACTCATCCATTGTTTCATTTTCAACCGTCATTGTTTTAAAATGATTATGCTTACAGTTCATTGGATGACATGCTGTATAATGTCATCATGTCGGAAGTATGTTACGTGCGTTACACAAATCCACTTTTTTTTTTTTTTTAAAGATTTATTTTTGGTCTTTTATACCTTTTATTAGAGAGGACAGTGGATAGAGTCGGAAACGGGAGAGAGTGGGGAAGGACATGCGGAAAATGGCCGAGGTCGGACTCGAACCCAGCACAGCCGCTACGCCTCTGCATGTGGGTCATGCGACATAACCGCTAGACTATCGGGGCGCCCACACAAATCTACTTTTCCCCTAATAAACATTTAATTTAAAACAAAATGAGGAAACTTGGGATTTAATATGATGTGACAGACAAACATAAACAGTGAGATTCATGAAGGAAACAGCTTTAAATAACTTAGACAAAGTCTGAGCCTAGCATTTTTAACCATAGTAAAAATAAAAATAGAAATTATGGATCATTACAAAAAAAACTGATCGGCAGTGCCACTTTCTACAAGGCATTTCTGGTATGAACATTTCTCCAAAATGTACATCAGTCAACCAACTGCTATTACTCTTTTTAAATAGTGATATGTAATCTGAGGCTCATTGTATTGGTTCCCATTATTCCAGACATGTATCTACACACAGAAACATTATCTGTACACATAGTCACAGTAAACTCTGTCTCAAGTGCATTAAGGATCCTCAAATCACAGAACAGCTTTCTATATAAATACATAATATAAGTCTCTGCTTGTGAAAGCTGCTGCAGAAATGGTAAGAATTAGTCTTTCCACAGTGTGTAATGTCACATGCCAAAAAACAGATCAACACCGAAACACTGTGAATCTGTCCTGCAACGATACGCAACTGTGGCTGAGTTGCATTTGTACCAAGGTTGCAGTATGTTTAGAGAAGAAAAGCACCTGTTTGTGGCTCACAGGGAACATATGGCTTCTTCAAGCTCTGTCACTGGATGTATGTGGGTCAGATGTAGCTCTCCTGCTCCTCCTTCATAGGAGGAAGGGTTTGAGTCCCGACATCCAGCTCTTTCAAAACAGTTATCTCACTTGTTTCATTTCTCCCCGTTTGCTTCTCCTCTTCGTTTTGTTCTGTTTCAGTCTTTTCATCGCCTTCCTCTTCCACTTCCTGTGTAGTTACTTCTGCCTGTGAGGGGTTTGGGTCTGTGCAGCCATGCTGGTTGTCGTGACTGTGTTTCGGGCTCTGGATGTGGTCTTGGAATTGTCCTTGGTATTGGCTACTGAAGAAGCTGCGGATGGTGTGTTTGGGTAAACCCAGCTGGGCAGACAGGGTGTGGACCGCCTCTTCATCTGGGTTGAGGCCTACATCCTGGATGAAGCTCTGCAGGATTCCCAAGGCCTCACTGGACACATTTAACCCCTCACCTTGGACCTCATCTCGACCTCCGTTATTATCTGCTCCAGAGCAAACCCCAGCCCCAGCGTGGTCCTCATTTTTAACGCTGGGCCACTTCACAGACAGCTTATCCTTAACCTTGCCCTTTTTATTGTCTCCAGTGATCTCATCCACGCCTTCCTTGCCCAAATTCCCATCCCTGACCTGCTCACTGTTCTCTGTACTCTTGTCCCTCACTCTTCCAGTACAACCCCAGTCCCCACCCAGACTGCCCCTGTCTCCTCTTCCCCCCTCAACCCAGTCATTACTGTCCCCTCTCTCACTGCTGCTGTTTCTGCCCTGCAGGTGTACTCTGAGGTGCCCCCAGGTGGCCCCAGCATCGGACTCGGCCGGTGATGCAGCGCAGGGTTGCCGTGGAGACAGGTGAGGTCCAGCCTCGGGCTGCAGGGGTTGATGGGGTTGGAGATGGTGTTGCTGTGGCATCGGGGAGTTGCGCTGGTACTGATGACAGAAATTAGAAGTAATTAGAGTAAAAAGTCAGCTAATTTCCATTATGTTAATGTGGATGTTACTGTGTTTAATTTTAATGGTTTGGAATGAAGTAAAAGGAAAGTAAGAATGCACATAAATGTTTTTTGTGTGATCTGAAGTGATAGGTTTTAGATATAAGGAATAATTAAATTTTTTATCTGCATATAACCTTTTTTGATCATATCCTGATTCTGAATGTATAAACTGATGGCTGGTCTGTCAACTATGGAGGGTGGAATGTACCAAAATGAAATATATAAATACACAATAATTAATTAAATAAATGTTTCATTAATTAATTAAAATTGGAAATAAATACTTAAATATTTAATTAAATATATAATTAATTAAATATTTAATGAAATGTTTCATTAAATACATTATTAATTAATTAAATGTGTCAATAATTAATTAAAATGTAAATTAA
>OMNN01031691.1:0-13541 GCA_900302755.1 Chromis chromis | reverse complement strand
CCATCTTTTGCACTTGTGGTTGGACTGCACCATTACCACACTATACAGCCAACCACGGATGCAGAAGTCCAGTGGTATCATCCACCCATCAGCCACAACATTATGACCACTGACAGGTGAAGTGAATTACATTGATCATATTGGTACTATGTGGTGTTCTGCTGGAAAACCTTGGATTTTAACATCCGTGTTGATGAGACTTAGACACCCAAATAAACATTGTCCCAGAACAAGCATACTCCCTCATGCAAATGGCAATCCCAAATGTCACTGGCCTACTCCCGCAGGAAAATGCACCCCACCACATGGCAAAAACATCAACCAATCAGGAACATCTTGAAGGACATGACAATGGCCCAAGATGTTGATTTGACCTCCAAACTTCCTAGACCCCATTCTGATCAAGCATCAACAGGATGCAGTGGAACAAGTGTGATTGACAGAGGCCCCACTGCACAACCCAGAGTACCTAAAGGATCCACTGCCAACGTCCTGGTTCCAGACCCCATATGACACCCTAAGAGGTCCTCTTGTCCATGCCCAATGGTTCAGAGCATTTTTGACCACATAAGGGGGACCAACACAATATCAGGCAGTTGGTCGTAATGTTATGCCTGATTGGTGTATATTCACCACTTGAACTTTCCAGTAATTTTTGAAACAACCAGTAGTTGATTTCAAAAAGAGATATAGTCAAAGATTTCAACAGTGTTTCTCTGGTAAAATAAGTACATCCCATTGATGTTTTCAACATCTGCAACATATTTGTGAAAGAAAACACTTCCTCTCTCAAACAGGGCCAACTAACAAAAGTGATAATATCACACAAATGATACACAAAATTGACACTTTATAGTCTTTTACTACTAGCAAAGTAAATCAGTCACATAAAAGTTACATTTCTGCGACACCTACAATCAACAAAATTAGGATCAGGAGTTTCACATTAAGAGACAATGATTAGAACTTCCTTAGGATGTGAAAAGTGGAACCAGTTTACTTTTGCCCCTGAAGTCTAGAGTCCACTGCTCTCTTTGTTATTGAAGTGTGTGGTGCTGTCATGCCAATAACTGAATACCTCTCTCCGGCCTTCAGAAAAATAAAAAGTTCTGGATGCTTATGAGTCTGGCAAGGGATTTAAAATATCTCCAAAGTATTTGAAATAAATCATTCGACTGTGAGAACAATCATCTACTGGTGACATATATTTTAAACGCCTGCCAGTTTTTGTCCAGGACTGGCTCCCCAAGCAAATTCAGCCCAAGAGCAGAATGTTTCATGCAAAAAGAAGTTTTCAAGAAGCGCAGGATTTCAGCAAGCTGTGCAGGTAACTCTTGCAACTCTTGGTATCGAAGTACACATGTTGACAATCAGAAACATATTGCCCTTATTTGACGAGCGGGGTGCCAAGAAAAAAACTTTTGCTGTTCAAAAGAACATTAAATAACAGTTTGCCAGTGAACATACAGGCAGAGACCAGACCTTTTGGAATAATGTGCTTTGGACAGATGAACCAAAAATTTAGTTGTTTGGCCACAGAAGACATGTTAGTAGATTTTTAGGAGAGGAAGCTCATATGTACTGTGAAGCATGATGGTGGAAATGTTATGGTTTAGGGTTGGTTTGGGGCCTCAGGGACTGGGCAGCTCGCAGTCATTGATTCAACTATGAATTCTGCATCATAACAAAGAGTGCATGAAGATAATGGGAGGCCATGTGAAAGCTGAAATTAAAGTGGCAGTGGAACTCAGCATGACAATGATCAAGAGCACACTAATAAATCCAATAAGGAATGGCTCAAAACTAGGAAATGGAGGGTTATTGAATAAGCTAGTCAGAGTCCAGACTTGAATCCCACTGAAATGTTGTTGGAGGATTACTGACAGATCATGCAAGAAAACTGCCAAACATCTTGCATTTGTTGCCTATAATACAGATACAAGATGTAATGTCTTGTTAAAGGGGCAGTACTGGCTTCTGTGGCCAGGGGTGTAGCTACTTTTTTTACACAAAAGAGTATTACATCTGACAGTATTTTTGTTGAAAAAATTATTGAAAAAGCAAATTGTCCATGCGATTGTATTCAAGTATATCATCTTTATCTGAAGTCACATTTTCAAACAGGACCTAATTTTTGCTTGTCCAGAAATATTAAAAATAACCCAACAATTACTAATTTTTGTTTTTTTCACATGTTAGTCCTTACAATTGCGAGAGGTGTAGATACATGTGGCAGCACTGAATGACAAACAATTACCATATTTCCTCAAAAAAAAAAAAAACATAAAAACTCGTAGCCAATTAAAAACCGGGTCTCTGATAAGAACCTTGAGCAAATGAACAAAAACAAACAAAACCTCTGAACAAATAAGAGCAAGCCCCTAAATGCAGGTCAAGGAAAAAAAACACATATAATGCACATGATAGGTAATCTACATTTCACAATAAATGCCCTGCTAAGAAATGAAGGGTTTCTATCCCCTGAAATGCCAGAGGGCTTTTAATTTGAAATGACTGGGTTAACTCTGTATAGCGCAATGCAGTAACTGAGAGTGGATCAAAACAAGACTTCATACTAAAATGTGTCCAATTATATTTATCAAACAGAGGGAAATAAAGAAGAAGGAAATAAAGGCCAACCTCTAGAATGCAGTATACAAGCCTGCCTCCAATAAAAGCCTGTTCTGCAGTTGAGGCAAATAAAGAATATATGATGACATATGTAACCTTTAGCTCCAGCATGAAGCACACTTTAATTATTTAGAATATTACTGTCAGCAACACATCTCAGAGAAAATTAAGTTTTACTTTTATTTGACAAAGGGCACCACCTGCTTGGCGATTCTCTGCGGCCAGAGTAAAGAAAAAAAACTTTTTGAAAAACTGTGCCCAGTAGAACGTCTTTTTCAGGGGGCCCCAAAGAGATCAATTAACTGTGGATCATAGTGATTCACAGGGTCCATGTCTACCTGTACCAGGGCCGCTTTTTCTACACATCTCACATCTCCCCTCCTGTAGTCAGGCAGGCCGCTCTGACAGGCAACACTTTTCTCTGCAACCTCCCCTGACAGGGTGAGAACATATCCATCAAACGGAGGCTACCGCGACAGACAAGCTTGGTGCTAGACAACCTGTCAGGCCGGGTTGTGTTCCACTCTGCACAGCTTTGCCCTCATTTCATCTTCCTCTCTGTCTTTAACACTTCTTCTTCTTTCTTTTTTTTTACTCTTTTTCATCAGCTTCCTCTATCTTTCCTCCGGATCGATATTTCTGTTACTCTCAAATGTATATATGCTTGAAGTTGTGCTGGCTCTCTCTCCCACTAACTCTGTCCATTACACACAGCAGCGAGGTCACATTTGTCATAACGTCTCTCTTTACATCTCATGAATGCGTAAATTATAGGACATGTCATGATTTTTACTGTTTACATACATCACTCCTTGACTTTTTTTCTTGCATTCATGCCGTCATTTTGTCCCCGCAGATGTTCAGTGCCCGTCCTTACAAGTGGATGACTGGAAGTTTCCTCAGACGGCCAGGCACAATATCACGGGTGAAAAGACAAGCTCAAATACACACACACAGTCTGTGAGTTTTATTTATGTGGGTGCTGATGGATGCCTTCTGTTGCCAGGTTTTAATCTGGTGAGGCGATTCTCCCTGCTCAAGAGCACAGATGTCAAGAAGATCCGCAACCCTCGAGGACCCGTCATCCTCCGCCTGGGCAAGGCAGCACTCTTGCGACCCAGCGAGTAAGTTCTCCGTGCATTTCCTCCTCCTTTCCTTTCCCAGCACTTACAGACAAACGCATCTCACACCAATACGTCGTGTACAGCTCGAGGTGCAAGGGAATGTACTACAGGGGAGAGATAAAGTGAGTTTTTTCTGCAGGATTTTCAGCTTCCTGTTGGCCTACGTCGACAGGTTCTGTCTTTTCATGCCACGTCTGAACAAAGAGAAAGGCAGAGAGATTGAACACCTTACGGCTATTCAGCCTCTGAACCCTCACTCAACATGTCAGCGCTGTCCAATGGCTGTTGTGTAAAAAGAAAAAGAAAAAAGCAGACACTTGGCAAACCTTGCATCGCGGGTCAACCATTGATTGCATTTCCAGAAATGCCACTTCATTTCTCTCCACCGCTGACACGGGCTTGTAAAAATGAACAGCCCTTTTTGGTTGAAACCGCATTATTATAACCAGCTTTCATAATAAAATGTCAAACTTACGTGCCTGAGCAGAAACCTTTGGAGTGATGTCTTAATTAGTAGGCATGATGCAGAATCCCACAATTTTTTTATTTTTTTTAGTTTAATAGCTTCAGCTTATTCTGAACTTGTTTCTGGATGAAGAAGCCTACAGCCATAAAAAACCCAGCAGCTCACGGCATAACATGGTTTTGCATCTTGACATGGTGTAATTAAGCCTTCCTGGGTTTTCATGTGGTTATTACACAGCGGTCGAGCGAAGATTGTGTTTGGAATTGTGTGAAAATTTCTTATTAGGGGGTTATGTGCTGGCTGTTTTTCAGTACTTTTTTTTGTTTTGTTTTGTTTGTTCAGTTCTTGAGAATTATAGCTACGTTTTTCAGACGACTGCGCTTCTTCCTGCTCACCGATAAAGCAGTTTTTTTTTACAGGACTTGCCAATTGGGTCAGCCCCGAGTATTTTATCACTCTGTCCAGCGCCGTGAGCTGTGTGCTCCACTCATTTGAAGCCTCAATAAATCTGTCTACAAAACACTCTTTTTTTGGTTGAGACATTTTGTTCTGAAAGTGTCACATATATTGTTTGTCACAGGCTTAGAGACCAGTTGTTCTTCTGAGAAGAGAGAGAGGGGGGGGGGACACTAAAATAAAAAACTGTCACTTCTCGGAAAATCTGCATCTTTAGAGCCAAAGACAGAAAATCCAAGATGTTTTTGTTTTGCCTTTAACCATACAAAGAGAGGACGGGAACACCATTCTCTATCTCTTCTCTGCTGCTGGTTGGGGATTTTGTTAGGATACGGTGTTTATTGAAATTTTGATGCCACAGAGAGCTTTGCTGTCAGTTTTATCGGTGAGGAATGCTACCTGGGCGACTTCTCTTTAACTGAGACAGAAAATAATCAATGTCAGCACATCAGCTTTGCCTGTTGGTTGCCTTTCATCCCTCTATACATAGAGCTCCCTGCCTTCTATATGGGTTTGTCAGAGTGACTCAACAAAATCTGAGGAGATGTTTGCTTTTTGCCTCACAGTTAAGTAAATAAAATCAGAAGGGGGCCATTGACATCTGTTCATAATAATTATGTCCTTCTCTGTTTATTTGGATTTATTTCATTCTGTTGTTTTGCTTTTCTTGAATTTCATCATGTGGAAGGGTCTTAGGCGCCTTGGAGAGGAGAGTGGAGGTGGGGAACAGATGATAAGGGATGTCATGGTGAGGGAACAACAAGGTTAAAGGCAATAAGTGAGGGCACCAGAACAAACCCTCAGGCTTTTTGTTTCAGTAGCAGTTTGAGTATGTGTTCAGCATGTGAGCATACAGTTAAGCACCAAACTACTCATACCCATGTAGAATTTAGTTTCAAAGGGATTTATTCGACCAATATAGTTTGGACTCTAGCTAGCACACTCCAAGTGAAAAAATATGGTGAAACATTGTGTTAGAGATGATAATTATCCATTATGGTAATGGTAATGGTAATCACATTCTTCTAATAATGCAATGCCCAAAATGATTCACTGTCTTTCTCAGTAACCAGTGGCAAAACCTTCATTTGCTACTACAGCAACCAAGCGGCTCATATAATTGCTAACAAGCTTTTTGTCTGGTTTCCACTGGGATTTTGTTCAACTCCTCTTTTGCAACAATCACAAGGTCTTTGAGGTTCACTCTAGATTTCCAGGTCTAGACTCTGGTTGAGCCACTCCAACATGTTGATACTGCTTTCTTTTGACCATTTCTTGACCAATATGTCTCTATGTATACATTTTTCTGCCAGATGTTTCCTATCACAATCTGTACTTTGACAAGACTGTCTGGCCCATCAGCTGAAAAACACCCCCAAAGTCTTACATTCCCACCACCATGGTTGATCATCTGGATGGTGTTCTTGGGGTTTTCTCCTTTTTGCACCAAAGTAAAACCTTGGCCCTGTGTCCAAGCAACTTTTTTGATGTCCCATCTGACCACAGAACTGATAACCAAAAGCATTCCTCTTTGTCCATGTGAGCTTTTATTAAGGTTAGGTGAGCTTTTGTGTGCTTGTCTTGGAAAGTGGAGTTCTTCTTGGTCTGTGTCCATGTAGACTTTAGCAATATCTGTCCTGAGATACTGGTATCATAGTTGCTCAGATTCATCAGGACAGCCTTGGTGGTGATCCATGGATTCTTCTTGGCCTCTTGCACGACCATTCTTGCCAGCACAGGGATCACATTTGGCATGATACCACTCTTTTTGAAAATGTTCACAGTGTGGAACTCCTTATACATTTTCATTCTGCTTTGCACTGTGGCCACTGGCACTTAAAGATACTTGGATATCACTTTGCACCCTTTTCCCATCTTGTGAGCAGCCACAGTACACAGCTCTCTGAGTGATGGACACTAATAACAAGTTCACAAAGCACTTTGGTTTTAGCCATGATTTACAGTTGACTAGCAACTGACTAGAGAACTACTGTGTCAGCTCTTACCAGGGCAATTTGGAATGGTGTAGAAGCCGCATTTTCTCAAAAGTGTGTGACATTTTCAAGCCATTTGAACAGTTTTGGACGTGGCATCTTAGATTATAGTTTTCCCATTTTCCAGTGTATATACTGTCAGTGTAATAAATGGCTCCCATCCAGCTCAGGCCCCCTGTCACTCAGGCAGCTTTTTAATTCATAGCCGCCGAGGTTGACTGAAGTGCAAGACGTATGTACAGTAATTGGAAAGCGGCATTTTGCTTTGTATCAGAGGTTAATCCGTTCAGCTAATCCAAGCTAACACAAATGAGTGACAGCCAGATGAAGCTACTTGTCTCTCGCCTCTCGTCAGTCGTCTGCCGACAGTGAAATGGGCACCAGTCACAGCTGGTCACATGCATTTTAATTTCAGCAAAATATGATTTGATTGCTTTGAGCCTGTTTCTTTTATGCAGCTACAGTGACTAGAAGTAAGTCTGTGATACCATGGCATGAAGCCAAGATGACAGCTATTTATGATAGAACTGGATTCATTTAATGAACATGACACTCGCTATCACGGCGCAAAAGTGGCGCAATTTATGGTTTGTTTACACATTGATGCTGCTCCTATTAAAAGAGAAGAGTCACTAAGCACAACTGTAGAATTTATTCAAATTGAAAGTTCGACATAATTAGAAGCAACTAAAGATAATAGTGCAAAGGTGAGGGCTGTGATGCTCGTAAAATGTTTCTGTCACCACCAGAGGATCATAAAAGAGCAAAGATGTAGGAGGGGGGATAAAAGAAAAGCCAAAGAGATTTTTATTTATTTTTATTTTTAGAGAATAAAAACAGATATGGGGATATGAGTCAGCAAAGAGAGAAATATATAGTTTTCACAGCTATATTTCAACTTACAAGGTTACAATACAACAAGGTTACAATTTCATTTAGCAGACGCTTTTATCCAAAGCGACGTACATAGGTAGGTAGGCGGGGCAGCATTAAGGACCTTGCCGATCTCCCATGCCAAGGTCTGGGGTGTTAGTCACTGAGTTATACAGCTTACATATGCAGTCGGGGGATAATTGATTGCCTGACTAATGTTGGCTGCGTGGTACAGCAAATGTATCCAGCATGGACAGCCGCAGGGGATGCAGGTGTTTTAACGTCAACACTTTGTTGTTTTCGTGTTTTCAAGTCCCCGTTTTGTGAATGTTACCTCATGTAAATGTGAATGTGAGAGCCAATCAAAATTTTTTTTTTTTTTATAAATAATTAAAAAAAATAAGGCTTGTTGTTTTTTAGGATATAAAAACATGTTTTACAGACACTAAAAAGCCTGAAATCAATACCTAATTGCACAATATTTAGTATAACATGATGTGACACCACATTGTACATTAAAACCTGAAATTATTTACACACTATTGATTTAATGCACATACACACTTTCATCAAGGTTGACTCGCCTCTGGTGTCCAGGCTTAGTATAATAGCAAGAAAACATGTATTTTGAATGATTTATACAGTCCTTTCATGTGTTTTATAAATCTATTTCTGGGCCATGTGCAACTTTGGAGCTGCTATGATCTCACTGTTCAGCATTTGTGCAGATACTTGCATGCTATCGACATCCCTTGAGGGACGGCAATAGCAGCTGGTCAGGTATTTGGACTATTGGTTTCGAACTACTGGATGGAGTTCCATGAATTTTGTTCAAACTTTCATGATCCGCAGGGAATAAATTCTAATTATGCTGTCGATCCATTGACTTTTCCTCTAGCACCACTACCTCTGAGACATATTTTACTTTCGGTGAATGTCTGACAGCTATCAAACGGCCTGACGAATGAACTGAGGAAATTTTTGCATAGACATTCATGGTGCCCAGAGGATGACTCCTAATGGCTTTAAAAATCCCTTGACATTTCATCTAGCACCAGCATGAGACTGACATTTATGGTTTTGAGTGAAATGTCTCAACTATTAGCTGGATGGTCATGAAATTTGAATCACACATTCATCCTCCCCTCTGGATGAAGTGTAATAACTTTGGTTTATGACTGGATAATTGCAAAACTAATGACATTCCCAACAGCCTCAGCTGCACTTTGTGATTAGCTAATTCACAAAGGTTAGTACATGGACCCGCTAAAATAAAAACATCAGCAAACATTATACCTGCTGAATATCAGCATGTTAGCATTGTCACTGTGAACATTTTAGCATGCTGACATCAGGATTTAGCTCAAAGCACCGCTGTGCCTGAGAACACCCTCACAGAGCCGCTCAATGGATGCAGACCATTAATCTTGATCAGAGTGCCCTCACCCTGGGCTTGACGAGTGAATTCAATTCTGCTTCGGGCCCGAGAAAAGGCTTGGGTCAGTGCATACAATGGTGATATGAGCCGAACACCATGAGCAGTGCAGAAATTCCCATATCCAAAGTATATGTTTTTTACAGCACTTGCAAGATGTGTGTCTGCAAAGTTCATTTTCTTCCCAAAGTTGTATACATATTTTAAAATACAAAAGCAGAGAAGGTAGCCATAGGGAAAAAGTTACAATGTGTAACAAACATTTGTCCGCTATAGCTTGAAACTGTTTCTTTCTTTTATGTGTCAGGTTCTAGCTATTTAAAATTCCTTTCAGTTAGTTTGGTGTAATACATTCAGGGATAGAAAGCCCTCTCCACTGAAAGCAATTGATTCCAGCACAGTTAGAACCCAGTGTAAGGGTGCCTATACACCTCTCCAGGTGATATTCCCATCTTAAACCAGAGATCTGCTTTCTTCAACATTAGATTTCCTCTCCCCGTCTTCCCCTGTGCCTCCCTGGCTTGCACTCGCTTTCTTCTGCCTTCTCTCTCTTTTCTTTTTTCTTTTTTTTTTAAAACAAGAGAAGCAGAAGTAACTTTCTCTCGGAGTTGGAAGAGGCTAGATCTGAATCTGTCTGGCCCATACTGAGTGATTTATCTCCCCATTTCATGTTTGTGTGTACGTGCATGTGTGGCTGTTTTTTTTTTTAAGGATGGATGTAGTGGTATCGGCCGAGGTGCAGTACTTCCGAATTCAAAGTCAATAGTTTGTGTGAGTGGTTTAGTGCCCCGTGGCTCACGTCGCTAATCGACAGCAAAGCAACTCTATCCTCGGCATCGGTTTTTCCTGTCTCCTCTCTCTGTTCATCTGTTTGTGTCTCACTCTTGAACACTCTTTCCATCTTCATATACCTGCACATGTTATCGCAGATTAGTTAAAGTCTTTTGTGCATTTTCACATCATACAGAGTATTTCTTGGGTCTCTCACCATAGCTTTCTCTTTCTTTCCTTCTCTCTCACTCCACATTTTCTCTTACTCACCTTTTCTCCTACTCATCCTCTCTTTGTTTTGACATCCTGTAGTTGGCTGTTTTCCCTTGGATCTTCCCTCAGTCATAAATCACTGTCACCCCACTTCTAGGAGCGGGAAACCAGCTGCCACCATCAACAATTCTGTGTGTGTGTGTGTGCAAAGAGAGAGAGAGAGAGAAAGAAATAGAGCAGGAGAGAATATTTCAAAGTGTTTACCATCTCAGTGAGCATGCATTTCACTAGGCTTGTTTGTGAACCCTTCATCTCTCAATACATCTACACACCTCCATGCAGTGAATATTTGTGCGTGTGCATATACTGTATTTGTGCGCTTAGATGCCCTTGACCGAAAAACTGAGGGATGAATCTTGCCGGACTGTATCTCCTATGAAAATTAATGCCAGGGGGTTACACACACGGGCTTTGCATTGCACCGCTGGCTGCGGTCGCAAAATGTGGAAGAGGGAGGGGAGTTGGAAAGCAAAATGGAAAATAAAGGCAAAGAGAAAATGTGACTAGAATATAAAAAAGCTCAGGCAGGTGAGTGGAAACACACAAACACACACAGGATTACTTTGTCACTGTACTCATGAGGACATAAAGGGAAGATATATGAACCCAAAAGTTGTCTCAGTGTGTCAAAAGCCTAATTAAAGGTGATGGCTGCTCTCTGGTGTCAGACTGCTTTTGTCTGTAGATAGATCATGTTTACACATAATATAGCAGCAAACGGTGACGCGAACGTTCATGCCCCATAAATATTCTTGTGCACAAATACATACAAATTTATACATTTAAACATAAAATCCTCAACACGGTTTTTTATTCAGTGTAAAGGATGAAACTCCTGCAAAGCTGGTCTTGTTTGCACAGTCAGATAGAAGTAATATTAGGAGTAGAGCTGCGAATACCTTTTTTTCATTATAGATTTTATTTTTATTTTTTACAGTAACTATCACAGCTTTCAATTCAAGATGATGTTGTGAAATTCCCTCCTTTAAAAAACAGAAACCCATTATTTTTATGCCGATTGCCTAAGTGATCATGTCAGCTCCTAAAGACTTGATTGAGTGGGTGGTCAGAGTTGTTTGCTATTGGGTGCTGTGAGTGTGATTGATAAACGATTTACTGTTGCTGTTCCATAAAGTTAGTTCCACAGGAAAAAATGCTTAAAAGTTTGGTTAAAATTGAAGCAACAGAGGCTGAGACATCTTGACTTTTACTCGCCAGTGTGGCTCAAAATCCAAAAGCCCTGAATCCTGTAGTTCCAAAAATAGGACCAGTAGCATCCTTTTATGATATCCTGCTTTTTAAACCTACATGAACAGATTTTTTTGAGCACTTAATAGAAACAAGCTCTAAATATAACAGCGACATAATGTTTTAGGTTAAAGCTAAAGACCCCATTCTGATCAAGCATCAACAGGATGCAGTGGAACAAGTTATATTCACAGAGGCCCCAGTGTACAAGTCAGAGTACCCAAAGGATCCACTGCCAACATCCTGGTGCCAGACCCTATAGGACACCCTGGGAGGTTATCTTGTCCATGTCCAATGGTTCAGAGCATTTTTGACCACATAAGGGCGACCAACACGGTATCAGGCAGGTGGTCATAATGTTATGCCTGATGGGTGTATATTATAACTGCTTTAAACTTCATGCTGCCACTTTATAGTGCAAGCTTCTTATAGTCAGATACTTCTCTTACTTATTGACTTTCTCTGACTTTCTCTGTCAGTACTCTCCTTGGCCGGTAAGCTAAGCTTCCTGTATAAAACTGGAGGAAATTCCTTCTTAAATTTTGGCCTGATGTGGTTTCACAGCTCCTGTGTCTGGAGGAATGTCGTGCCCTTGACCCTTTTGAACTTTTGTCTTCCAGTCAGGTGTTCCCTCTTGGCCTACCTGAGGAGTTCACCCTGATCTTCACCCTGGCATTGAAGAAGGCTGCCTTGAGGGACACCATCTACCTTTTCCAGATATCTGATCAGCAGGGATACCCACAGGTGCAGCTCACACTTTGCTTCCTCACCCCTGATTTACGCATTCTTGCATTTCTACCCCCTCCTCCACCTCATTCTTTCCTTCCCTCCGTCATACCCTCATTCCTTCTACTCTCCTCCTTGATCTTTCACCCTCTATTCATCCTACTTTTTCTCTCTTCATTCTCGCCGCCTCTCATCTCTCTTTTGCATAGTCATCCACTTTCCCTTTCGATTTCTTTTCTCTCGTGACATCTTTTCAATTTTCTCCCCCCCCCTTTCATTCCATATGCCTTTTGTCCTCTCGTATTTTTCATCCGATACCCCTCTCGCTCGCTCCCTGTCTCTCTGTCGTCCCTCCCTCTATCATCCCCTGCTCCCCTCTTTCATTCACCTTCATTGTTATTCATGTGTGTTCCATGATGAAGCACTGGAGTCCCTTAGAGTCCTGATAATCACTAAGAGTCTGAGGCCAGATTTAAATACTCAATGTGTATGATGGATGAAGGCTAAGTCGCCTCATTAGGAGTGATTGATTGGCTGTACAGCTCGTGTGTGTAATTAATATGTCTTCCGCTTTACCTCATCTTTGCCGCTGTGTTCTACAGCTTTGTTAGGTGTAGTTGCGTGTAGGTATTACTCTTTGTTGAAGCCACTGCCATTCACACAACCTGGGATACAGAACATTTTTCATTCAATGGACATACTGAACATATTGTTGGGTTTTAAACTGGTACCAGTTCCATACCCCCCACTCTGCTTTGTCCCCGAAACCCAGCTCTCTGTAGACCTCAATGGCCCCGATGGCACCCTTTCCCTTCGAACCAGAGGCGTAGACCCTGCAGCTGACCTGGAGAGCTGCGTTTTCACCGGGGAGGGAGTAGAGGCCCTGTTGGACCTGCGCTGGCACAAGTTGGCCCTCAGCGTGCAGCACGGAGCTGCTTCCCTCCACGTGGACTGCAGCTCCATCGAGACCAAGCCCCTGGAGCCCCGAGGTGTTCTGCCCACTGACGGACACACACTGCTGGGCATTCGGGCTTCAGACGCTGGGCCTGTGCAAGTATGAAATCAATACTACTGACTGTATTTATACAGCACTTTCAAGTTAAACAGAGTAGCTATCATTTAAGAAAAAGTTCTTTTTAAGGGAGATTTACAGAATGGAAACCTGTTCCAGATTTGCTCGAGATGCTCAGGCAGGGAGCTCCAAAGCTGAAGGGCACACACAGTAAAGTAACAAATTGATTGGTTGGAAAAACCAAGAGCCCTCTCCTCGAGGATGTCAGGCTGCACTGTGACTCTCGAGGGATTGCAAAATATGAAAAAATGTAACTAGGAGCAAGAGCAAGATCTTAAAATAAGTCCTAAAACTCATAGGGAGCCAGGGCAAATATGCAAGTAGGGGAGTGATAAGATTTGTTTTCCTAAAGTTTCTGTGGCCTCTTGATTTTAACAATGAAGCTTCTATCATAAGGATGCGAGCTATAAGCCAGTCACTCAATCAGTTTTTTCAAAGGGTTGATTAAAATCAAGAGTGTCAGATGCAGAAC
>OMNN01031688.1:0-11060 GCA_900302755.1 Chromis chromis | reverse complement strand
ATTTTTGGCTTTTTGCCTTTATTCGATAGGACAGTGGATAGAGTCGGAAACAGGAGAGAGTGGGGAGAGACATGCGGCAAATGCCCGAGGCCGGACCCGAACCCGGGTCAGCCACTACGTCTCTGCACGTGGGCCACGCGACACAACCACCAGGCCATCGGGGCGCCCTGCTCAGCATTTTTATACAAGCCACAGAATATGATTGGATGTTACTTGTGCTTAACTATAAAATGCAGATTCAGGATTTAAGATATTTATATTTAAAATTTCCCTACGTATGCACATGCGTACACAAAAAAATCAAATATCATTCCTCCAAGCAGGCATCAGTACCACAGAATAGACAACAATCAAGAGTAGGTTAAAAATTATTCTATAAAAAATTCATCTCAACTCATTTATTCAGGCTTTTCCTTTATTAATAACCTGTCAGTATTATGTTTTTAGTCTGCTATAACATTATATGCTGAGCATCACAGACACCGCTGATTTATTTTCTTGATTTTAGCATTATGTCACACATTAGCATTATCACGATAATTGTATTCATCTCACTATGTAAAGAGGAACTGTTCAGAAATATAGAGATGCACAAGTTGTCAGAACGTAGCTGTAATACTGACCTGCCTGTCAAAGTAGTAAAACATAACATTAAACTGTGGTTATTCTGGGGTGCACTGTTAAATGCTACAGGAATGTCAGCCTCCATCCAAACATCTGTATTTAGGTATCAGATGCATCCCCAGTGTCAAGCTCCTTTTTTCTCCAGAGCACTGTTGTGTCCCACTATGAGGGTGATTTAAAACTGTGACTTCTGTTCTATTTGATCTTTATTTTAAAAAGCTATAGGTACAATAATGGTGGTGCGCGCACTGGTCATGATAAGCAGTCATTTGCACTTCACAAAAAAATAGTTTTGTAGTGTTTCAAATCTAAAATGGGCTGTAGAAGTGAATTATACATTTAGGTCACATCTCAGCAGTTTCCCTGGTTTTTCCACTTCCCAACAACACACACAGCACCTCTCCAGTTGAAGGGTATAAATTAAGTGCCATTGTATGAATAGATGGTGATAATTGCCTCAAGTTTTTTTTTTTAATGTAGTTTCACTTTTGTATTTCAGAATTAATGGCCAAAAGCTCTTCATGAGTGATGTGTGTTTTGACATTTGTCATACACACATTCATAAGCACAGTGGGTCATTTTTCAGTCTGGTTGTTATTCTTACAGTACGTCTGTACAGTATGTGTGATTATTTCTATTCTGGTTTTGGGTCAGGCTAATTTTGCACTTCCGGCTTCTCATGTTGAGATTGAATGTGACTCGTGGCAAAATAACATATCAGGGCAAGCAAAGTGCAAGCTTTCCAAATAAGTTGAAATCTTCAAACACTGAGCCCAACCAAAGATAAACACAGACATCAATGTCCTTTATTAGATATTGCTGCTAACAGCATAGAGATCTACTTAAGCAGAATTTGCTGGCTTACCAACATAACTGCCTATCTATCTGCATGTACTAGTTCATATACGTGCATAAAGCAGCAGTCAGTTAGCGTATTTGAGAGAGCACTGGAGTACCTAAACCTGCACCACATCACTTAAATAAAGAAATAATTAAAATCAGTTAACTTGTCCGTTCTGCACTGTCAGTGCTGATGCTGCTGTACAACAGTTGGGGGATTCCTCTGGCTGTTAAATTTGGATGAAAGCCTCATCGCTGATGACTCAGTCCCACTCCAGTCATTATAACAGCAGCTCCTACAGCGTCTGTTACTCTTCTCACCGTGGGAGTCCAGTCCAACCAGGTGGAAGCAGAAAACACCTGTGAGCTGCAGGCAGCCAGTAGTCAGTCAATCATTGCGGGCTTCCCACTCCACCCTGCTCAGTGCTTCAGCCACATTCATACATCAACCTACTCTGCTTGTCGTGATACAGTATTAATAACAGGTGTCTTCACTGACACCGAAGGGTGTGCTGGAACAACAGCTGCACAGACTGCTGCACTGTATGGCTTGGCATTGTTAGCAAAGCCATCAGTATGAGATGTCAGAATGGAGCCAACTCTCTTCTGGAGCCATCCACCCTCCAGTAAATGTTGTTTGCCTCAGGGCAGACTGTTCACAGACTCCCTCACTGGCCAGATGCCAGGTACACTACATCTCACTACAACAGCATTGTTGACAGAGAGTACCTTTTAATTGTTTTATTTATCATATGGTTTATTTGCATTGTGGGAAGCCTTTAGCTGCTATGCTCTATGGATTGGCAGCCTGTGTGAAATCAATTTTGTGCCATAGGAAAGGTATGAGTCAGTGTTTTGTCCTGAAATGGCACAGATATACACATACTGTATGTCTGGGGAAACAACCTGAAAAAAGAAAATATTCCCTGTGATGAAAATAAATACTCTAAACTCTTTATACCAATAAAAAAGATAACAGGGTACTTTGTCCACACAACAGAACTAATAGGAGAGTGATGAAGATGTCAGTCAAGTCTAGTATGTACACACCCACGCAGTACTGAAAAGAGGGCTAATCAGACAATGAGAGAAAATACCTTTGTCGGAGGATTATGGGTGTGTTATAAAGAGACAGTTTTCCCAACACATACTGTACAGTATTGCAGACGTTTTAGGCACTTTCGACATTTAGATCAGTCAAACGACTATCTATTTATGGCGTCTAATATTGTGTAGGCCTCCAAAAGACTTCTTAAAGTGTCCTGTGCTGTCCTCAATGAATCAGACTTGTTTTTCCAGCACACCCCACAGCTGTTCAAACGGATAGAGATCTGGGGAATTTGGAGGCGAAGTCAACACCTTGACCTCTTTGCCATGGTCAAGCCATTCCTAAACATTTTTCACAGCATGGCGAAGTGCATTATCCAGGGAAAGAAGCCACTTCAATCAGAGATTACTGTTACTGTGAAGTTGTATAGATGGTCTGCATCAGTGCTTATTATATGGTGCATGTCAAAGTAGCATCCACATAAATGCCAGGATCCAAGGTTTTTCAGCAGATTGTTGTCCAGAACATACTTCTGCTGGCTTACCTTCTTCCCATAGTGCATCCTGCTACCATCTCTTCCAGTGGTAAATTATGCACCTGTACAACATGATTCATCAGACTAGGCCACCTTCTTCCATTGTTCCATCGTCCAGTTCTGATGCTAATATGTCCATTATAGTGTGTTCTGACACCTTTCTATCATAGCCAGCATTAGGCTTTTCATCAGTTTGTAGCACTTCTGTGGGATCCGATCACGAAGTCCAGCCTTAACTCACTGCACATATCAGTAAACCATCTTGACCCCATTCCTGCTTCACCGGTTTTCCTTCCTTGGACCACTTTTGGTAGATACTAACTGCTGCATACTGGGATCACCCGACAAAGACCTGTTGTCTCGGAGTGTTCTGACCCAGTTGTCTAGTGGTCACAATTTGGCAGTTGTTGAACGTCAAGGATTAACTGTTCATTTGCTGCCTAGTATTATACATCCCACCGCTTGACAGATGCCACTGTACTGAGACAATCAGTGTTATTCACTTCACCTGTCAGTGTATTTAATGTTATAGGGGATCGGTGTATATGCAGCATATTCACACCATACAAAGTACACGCATAAAACTAAAAAGATTAAAGTAAGATTGGTTCCTACACTTACTCAGTTAAAAATCACCTCCTCTTTGCAGTCTACAGTTCCAACCACCATTTTCTGCTTCCTTTTCTCTGTAGTCATCACTGTATTAATGCGTTTTCAGTTGCTCCTCTCCTCCCTCGCGTACACTACAGTCACACTAAACTGAGCTCGAACCCATCACTTGTTCCCCTCTGCAGCTATGACTGCCTGGCTGTGAAGGCTCCAATACTTGTGTGGTGTTCTTGCTGTATAATGAGACAGTAGAGGCATAGTTAAAGAACAGTTTTAGGATTTAGTGCTTAATGAGTCTGAGCCTGGTGTTTGTGTGAAGAGCTGTTAGGGCAGGAAAGAAAGAAAAAACCCTTTTGCCTTATCGTAGATCCAGACAGAACTGAGGGATAATTGCAGTGTTGTCCAGATCAGAGGAAATTTGAAGACGCTTTATCTGTATCCGAGAACGGAGACCGGAGTTTTCTCATGTCTCTAAATTTAAACAGTTGATTGCACAGTTTTTCTTGACTGAGGCAGAAACAGTTTGACTGTAATTGCCTTAGCTATACATTACAATGCTGCTACTGTAGTTTGTTGGGGTTCCTCCATCCTCCACGCTGCCATTTGTTTTCCAGTCATTTGCATGCGGCTCAGTTGTGATTCCTGTAAATGTCAATTTTGGTAAAATTGCTGGTGTCAGAAAGTACTCCTGTCAGCGTGTAGGTGTAGGTGCCCAGTGTGTCATCAAGCACTGAGTAACATTTAAGCAAGATAAAATATTGTTGTAGCCCCTTGTTTATCAGTGTCCTGTTACTTTAGAGTGACTCCATGCTGACCAATAAAAAGGCTGCACTCTGCAGCTTTTGACACTAACTGGCTCCCTCAGTCTTCTGACGTCAGTACAAAAGCTGCCAGCCGTGACTCGTAACATGGTTATTCTTGAGGCCCAAAACAATGCTCAAGTGACATCACTGGCCCTGAAAACGAATACAAATCTGAAATGGTAAAAACCTTAAGCGAGCGCGTCCATCTCCCTGGTCCTAATTTTTAATTTATATTCAGATGACAGAACTGTATTTGGTTCCACATTTACTTCTACATTTTTTTGTTCTTCAGGCTCTGTGCTTCAGCACATTCAATTTAAAATAAAATTACAGATACTACATTAAAAGTGTCACCTTTAATTTGAGTATGTTTACATCAATATAGTAAGAACAGCGTGAGAGAAATAGCCTTTTTAAACGCTGAGTGCACAAAGTTTTTGGGGTTTCAAAAGTAATTGGATGGGGTGCCGTTTAGCTCGCTGAGTTAAGGCGTTACCATGTGGGCGCAAGTCGCCAGCAGTGGTCATGAGTTCAAGTCCGGCTCAAGACCCTTTGCTGCATGTCACTCTCCTCTATACCCCCTTTGACCCTGTCTCTCTCTACCAATAAAAATGGGGGTAAAAAAAATCATTAAAAAATTAAAAAATTAATTGGATGTCATTAGCAGGAATTGTGTGATGAAATGTAATATTTTGTGGAAAATTATTTGCAGTTTGTGACCATCTGAAATCTTCAACCCGTTAGCAACCTCTTTGGTCAAATGTTTGAAATCACAAATCATCTGCTGGATGGTGAAATGTCATCCAGTGAGTTTTGATGCATTTCTCTAAATTTGACTATTACTATACTCCTGCCTACCTGTAGTTGCTTCCATCTGCAGTGAAATTTTTAGTAATTGCCATTTTAATTGGCAGTCATTCATGCCAGAGCCATAACAGAACCACCACCATGTTTGACAGATCAGGTGGTGCTTTAGTTCATGAGCTATTCGTTTTTTCTCAACGTTTTCCTCTTTTTTGAGGTCGATCTTGGTATAAGCCACAGAACGTAGCTGCACAACTTTCCTGAACACTTGTATGTTTTTGTTAACTGAAACCTTTCTGTCTTTGAGGCTCACCAGGTGTTTACATCTTGAATCCTGCTTCCTTGTAAGTTTGGTCTTCTCTTGAATGTTGACAAGAAAACGTGCACCTCCTTCCCTGAGAGCATTCTTGACATGCTGTGCATTCATAAAGGGGTTTTTGAATTCACTCAAAAGCCTCATGCTTCTTTGACTACAAGGCCTTTTCTAGTCTGTGTGTATCACGTTTCCTAGAATGAACTCTGTCGCTGATTTTGGAAAACCAACCCCTTTTGAAATCCATTTTTTAGCCTCATTATCATCTTCTTCACTTGCTGAATTGACACATAGCTATCCAAGAAACATTTAGTAGCCAATGTCTCCCACATACATATTTATAAGCTCAGACATGGCATTTTAATGCAGAATCCAGTTTTTTTTATTATTTAATGTGCTGAAGCTCAGAGGCTGCTCAAGTACTTACAGGCTGGACATGTGAGGGGATTTTATCCTCATAGTGGATTAATATTCTACTATAATATAATGATTTATAGACAAGCAATACACCATCATTCAGTAGCACAGTGCATTTCAAACAGCTGATGTTACATTATTTCTGAATGAATAATCTGTCAACAGAGTCTTTCATCTAAACACGACTGATGTGACTGGAACCAATTCAAGGACAGTAACTTTTGGTGACAACATTCTGTATCAAATTGTGCTTCAGGAATTATCCACTTAGATGGAAGTTATACTGTATGTAATGATTTAGTTGTTACGCATATCACAGAAAACAAATACATGAGCAGACTTGTTCTCTTGCACCCAAACTTCAACAATAAATTGGCTGAAGTTGTTTGGATTTAAAAAAAAAAAAAAATCTTATTTCACGTTGTTATGGAAACTGGCCTGCCTACGTCTGCAGCAGTCCTGTGCTGTGCAGAAGTTTTCTACCTCTACTTCTCTCTGCAGTCACCCAGTGGCAGTTAATCAATGTTATGTACCCAGCACAACATGCATACAGTAAACACACTGGCACTAGAACCTCTTCTCTGCACTTTATTTCTTTCTTGCGGATTCCTCTTGCACTCTTGTGGAGCTCACAATGAAACCGGTACTGTATGTCAGCCTGTGAAGGACACAGTAAATGCACTAGCGTCCTCGATAAATTGGCCGGTTACTGGGATTTCTTTGACAAGCACCGTCTCAAATGAATTTGTTTGCCTCAGCGGGCTCGTTGGGTTGGAGTGAACCTTTGCCCTCATTCTCTCAGGGCAGAGTTTGCTGTGATGACCTTTTCACTGCTTCATCCACACTATCAAAAAACAAGGGCTGCCACGTGAAGTAGTGGTACAACGGAACATGGTAGATTCGTGATCTGTGCAAATCCACATCCACGGTTCAGCACACATGTGAAACATGGATTAATTGGAAAGTTTGACCATCGCAGTGTGAAATACAATTTTACTGCCACTGTTATGTTTTAAACTTACTTGCAGGGCACTTGGAGAGTGCAGTTCTCAGCCAAGGCCAAGGTCAGTGCCAAAACTGCATGAAAGTAAACCGTGTCTGATAGTTTTTGTGTATTCCAGCTTACAGACAAACAGTACTAAAAACTCGGTGAGGAATAATGACCTTAATTTCAATGCAGAGTTGCAGTGACAAAGATACAAAGCAGTTATTTGTTTATATGAGCAGAACAAGTTAAAATGGTTGATAATGGCAGTAATGGCAGTATCTGTTCATGTGAAATTGATCCTAACAGCCACGATGTGATCCGACCCTGTGATTCGTTTTAACCCCTTTATGAATGTATTCAAACTAGTATGTAGTGTGTTAAAATTAATGTGAACATAGCCCATATAGCAATAAAAATATATTAAAAATAGAATTTCTTTTGTGCCTGTGGTGAGACTAGATTACACTCCTGGTTTCTGAGAGAAACAGGGTAAGGAATGTAACCAGTTTCACTCCAATTTACGCAGAGATCAGTCAGATTGAACTTGGAGGGCCAAAATGGTGAGGTTCTTCTATTTACGGCCAGTTTAAAAGGAGAACTGAACTGTCCTGTTTGTTTGCACAGTTGAGTTCAAGGATAGAGGATAATGAGGGTAAAATGTTTGATAAAAAGCCGAAAACTTCTCTTTCAACTCGTCTTTGTAATCCTGTTGTTAGCCACGCTGAGGCCTGAAATAAATGTTTGCAAAGATGCTACGCTTTTTTTTCTATCACACCTGCTTTCTCCTTTAACACGTGAGTACATTTCTGTTTACTCATTGTACCTTTGCTGACCTACCAAAGTGCTATTATTACTGCATGTTTTACAAAGTAAGAAAATAGATGATTCATTTGACAAACTCACTACAGCATAGTGCAAGTTTTCAAGCATTATTTTTCAGTTTTACTAGAGAAAAGGACTAACTGGCTGGTTTTGCAAACGTAAATTTCATTAGCTTTCCCACCTTCTCTAAAACACAGCATACAACTGCATTCCTGAGCTTTTTGATGTGAACTTCCAAGACTCAGGAAATAAGAAAATGCTGAACAGTTGTAGAACTCTAATTATGGAGTATTTTACAATGTGCCTGTCAGTCACACATCAGTGGTGGTGAAGCTGACATGCCAAGTGCTGGTCTAACCACCAACGCGGTTCAATCTCGCTCAAGGACAGTTTGACATGTGAACAGGAGGAGCTGCAAATCAAACTCCGAACTTAATAGACCGCCTGCGTTACCTGTTGAACCACAACTTTGTGTTTATTAATGTGGAAACAGAATGAAAAGAAAGAGAGTTAAAGTGAGAGTAACAGATCCAGCATTCCCGGGATAACTGTGTATTACTGCTTGTGAAGTTCTAACTCCAGTTTTCAGTGGCTTCCCCGTTCTACTGGCCCATTGAACGGACCGGACTGTGTTAGTGTGCTGCAGGAACCTCCACCGGTCTGTCCTGTCCCCCTTCCACATCCCTCAGGAGACCCCTCCAGCAGCCAGACACACTGGCCCATTTTTACTTGCTTTTTTGCCTCCTTCCTTCTCTTGCAGTGCCTCTCTCCTCCTGCAGCCGCTGCCAAGCTTTTTATCTCTGGCTCGCCATTAAACAGGACAGAAAGACACTTTATTGATGTAGTTGTTTCTGTTTTGGCTCTTGGTCTATCCACAATATATGTCGGCGTTGATTGAGTGTTGATTTCTGTCTCCAGTTTCTGGCGGGAAAACAAAGCTGCTGTGCAAGTTGTCCACTTCAAGTGATGCAAGTTTACCCACAAGAACTTAAGGGATAATTACACATAAGTGCAAGTGAGACAAGTGTCCCGGGCTTTAGAAGGTAGTGTCAGACTGAGATACAGAGAAAACAGAGGCGCAGAGGGTGCGAAACAGAGCGAGCCAAAAAAAGAGGGGAACACCCGCCCTCCTCTTACTCTGCCTGCTTCTAAGCCAAACGTGTCACTGTACCAGCCGCTCACGTTTTGCTCTAGTTTCCCTGCTCCTCTTATTCCTCTGAGTTTCACCGTTTTTTTTTTAACTCTTCTGAAAGGCAGATGAGTTTATTAATTACACATTCGCTGACTCTGTGCCTTTCCATCCAGTACAAAGTTTTTCACAAAGTCTGCATCATTTTTTCATCACACTGAGCCAAGAATAGCAAACATTGCTTAATTAATTTAGCATATTTGACCACAGTGGTATGCTGCCTCGTATCTGTGACTGCTACAGAGCAGCGGCCGCGGATGAGGCATTTTTAGAGGAGTCTTTACACAAAATTAAACACAAGCAAATGTCCACACACACACACCAACAGGGGAGTGTGTGCATGAAAGGCTGTGCAGGGATGCTGGGAGCGTGACAGCGGGCGGGTGTGGGTGTCTGAAGTGTGTCTCTGTCTTTCTCCACCGGTGTGAAAAGTAGTTCAGTAATTAAAGCAAACCTCTCTCTGGTCCCCAGTGGAGAAGAGAAGGCAGAAAGGGTGAGGAGGTAGCGGGGAAGAGATAAAAGCCAGAGACGGTTATTTTTGATGAAAAGAGAAGAAAGAGAGGTTTTAATTTTAGCTCGGCGGGCCAGATTGCCATGAGGGGAGAATGTGGTGGCTGAATGCGGAGATGCTGATCGGTTAGACGGGAGGTCTGCACGCTGCGTACACACACTAACGTTACTTCTTACAGCACGCTGTTCAAAATTAGCCCGAAGACAAGAGTTTCCCTCATTTTAAGGGAAACAACCTCACAAGAGCTTTCAGCTTCCTTCACGTTGAAGAAGCACTTTGTAAACGCATCAGCAGTGACCCAGTTCGGAGCTACATTCAGTGTCGAAAAATAGTAATTCCTTGTCTTTCCTGAACTCCTGCTTTCACCTAAAGTCACCCCACTAATAAGGCTGCAGGGGAAGACTTTTGACACACAGTTGTGCTTGTCAGTACACTGAGAAAGCCTCAAATCCCAGAAAAATGTTGATGTTTGTTCCCACAGCAAACATTCGGTGTACTTTTGTGTCGTTTGAGCTGTTTTCTCACTCGTTATCTCAACTTTCTTGCTTTCTCTCCTCGTCTAATGAAGGCGTGAGTCTCGCTGTTCTGCTGCCTGGTGTTTTTGTTTTGAGAGGAGGTGTCCCATCCTGACCTACATACGCTACTGTGACCAGCGCAAAAAAACTTTTGTCTCCATGGCAACGCAAGGTGTGAGAGGCAGCGATGCGCCCGTTTGAAAGGCAGGATGCTGTTGTCTTCCAACAGTAGCACGAGCCTGCACAAGCCCACACAGCATGCGATTAGATGTACATCGGGACAGATATAAGGGAAGGTGTTGCGCCTCAAAATCTTCGTTTTGAATCTATGATATGGAATCATAGAGCTTCATGTACACACTCGAGCGCAAGCAAGCAATTTTGTCCCACCAGGGAAAGGGTGTGTATGTATATATATATATATATATATGTGGAGGGGAAAGGAGAGAAAAGAAGAGGTTTCTGATGTATAATTTATCTGTGTAGTCAGTGGGTGGAGGCGATAGGGTCAGGGGAGAAAATTCAGGGGAGGAAAGGTGGGTGGGCAGAGAGGAGGAGTGTGAGGGTGGAGAGGAGGAAGGGGAGAGGGAATCCAACGCGCTCACGTTTTCTCTGTTATCCATCACTGTCCCAAGTACTGTAAGCTTTCCAGTGGGAATACAAGTCTGAGTAAATTGAATTGTATGGTCAGATTTATGCATGATTATTGTGCTGTTTTGCACCCAGATCTGCTCTTTATTGTACAAAATACATGCTAGATTCTAGGTTTTTATTTTTTTATTTCAAGCCTGCTCCTTTGGATGCTTATGCAGCAGCAGCCCGCTCGCTTAGGTAAATTTATACTTGGACATGCACAAAATGAAGCTACTTCGGGGCAGATGGTGCCTTAGAGCGATTACACATTTGGCTCTTAAAGGCACGAGCTTGGAGAAAGAAGAAAAGAAAGGGAGGGATAAAACAGGGATGGAGGGATGAAGGAAACAAAGCAGGCTGTTGCACCCCTGGAGGGAAGAGCAGAAGAGCAGATTTGCTTTGTTAGGAG
>OMNN01031678.1:3265-13546 GCA_900302755.1 Chromis chromis | reverse complement strand
ATCACTGACTTTGTCTGGAGGGTTCAGCTTAAGTTGAATGACCATGCCATGATGCATGATAGTAACTGGTTCACTGGATGGATAACCAGGTTTGTCATAGGTAAATCTCAATGGTGGTTTTGATTCTCTCTGAGACTTTCTAACAGGGGAAGACTTTTCACGTTTGTGCCTTGCACTTTCATAGCATCTTTCACTTCTGTCTCTGCTCAAAGAGGGTGAGCTTGCTCCCTCTTCTAAATCCTGTTCTTCTGCAGAGTCATTATGTGTCTCTTGTACATCAGAGTCCACTCTAGAAGGTGTGGAGCTTTCAGAAGATCCTTCACTCTCAGTTTCTATAACTGGTGGATTTTCCTTGACTTCAGAGCTCTCCTCCTGAGAACTTTCATCCTCTTCTGAGCTGTCTCTGCTCTCCTTCTCTCCAAGGTTCTGATTGTGCATCTCCAGTTGTCTCCTGATCTCATCCACATCAAAATCCCAAGGAATATGAGCAGGTTCAAACTCTGAATCTGACGATGCTGTGACATTTTCTGTTTGATGACTAGGCTGAGCTGTTCTTGGACTTTGTCGGGTACGTTGTGATCTGGTGACAGGTCTCTGAATGGGTTCTGCATCACCAGAAGGGTCTGACAATCTGACCAGACAACCGATGGGCAGTAGATGGTCTCGATGCAAGGTTTTGATCGAACCTGGACCATGTTCTGGTTTAACCTTGTATACTGGCAGGTTTGGTAACTTTTCCACAACTACATATGGAGTTGACTTCCATCGATCTTGTAGTTTATGTTTGCCTTTTAGCCCAACATTCTGAATGAGGATCCTATCTCCTACTTCCAAGGGCTGAGCTCTGACACGTTGATCATAGCGTGCTTTGTTTTGTAGGTGACTTTTCGTAGCGGCTTCAGCTGCCAGCTTGTATGCTTTTTGCAGATCCGTCCTCATCCTAACGACGTACTGCTGGTAGGAGGACTCCTTCTCGCCATCCGGTGAGATTCCAAAGCAGATGTCAATGGGCAGCCTTGCTTCTCTTCCGAACATGAGGCGATACGGTGAGTATCCAGTGGCATCATTTTTTGTACTGTTATATGCGTGTACAAGGTGACTGATATGCTGGCTCCAGCATTGCTTTTTTACAGTATCCATGGTTCCCATCATCGCTAGAAGAGTGCGATTGAATCTCTCTGGTTGTGCATCACCTTGCGGATGGTAGGGAGATGTTCGCGATTTGCGGATTCCTAGCATGGACAAGAGCTCCTTGATCAGTCGACTCTCAAAATCTCTGCCCTGATCAGAGTGTATCCTTGCAGGCAGGCCGTAGTGCACAAAATACTTCTCCCACAATACTTTTGCAACAGTGACAGCTTTTTGGTCTCTGGTAGGAAACGCTTGTGCATAACGTGTATAGTGATCCGTCACTACTAGCACGTTAGCAACACCTTTGGAATCGGGCTCTATCTGTAAGAAGTCGATACAGACTAGATCCAAGGGGCCATTACTTGTTATCTGATTCAGCGGTGAGGCACGCTGAGGGAGTGTCTTCCTGGTTATACACCTCCCACAGGTTCGAATGTACTCCTCGACCTCAGCTGCCATGCGCGGCCAATAGAATCGGTCCTGAATCAGTTCTCTGGTTCGTTCTACACCCATGTGTCCGCATTCGTCATGCAGAGATCTTAACACCATAGGCCGATATCTTGACGGCAATACAAGCTGTCTGATCTGCCTTCCACATGGTTTCTCTTTCAATCTGTAGAGTAATCTGTCTTTAGACTCCAGTTTGCTGCTTTCACGGAGGAGCAAGACAGTCTCTGGTGGGTCACTTTTAGATTGATTCAGTTTCTCATTGTTTTCGATTGCTTTCTTGACTGGTCCAATCGTTGGATCCAAGTCTTGTGATGTCTGAATATCCTTCGGACTCAACTGATCGAGTGTGTTCACGCTGAGATTTACTGGGAACACAAAAGCATCAGGTACCGCTGTGGCGGGAGCTCCAAGCTGATCCACCAATCGATCAGGTACTACTGCTTCCTTTCTGACACAAGCTTGTTTGGTGAGAGCTTTAACACCAGCAGGTTGGATGCTAACCCACTCTTTCGCCTCTCCTGGGGCATACTGACGGGACAACAAATCGGCATCGATATTGTGTCGCCCAGGACGATATTGGATGGTGAAATCGTATGTGGCAAGAGCAGCGAGCCAGCGATGTCCTACTGCACTAAGCTTGGCTGAGGTCAACACATATGTTAGTGGATTATTATCAGTCCTTACAATGAATTTTGCGCCATACAAGTAGTCATGAAATTTATCCACTACAGCCCACTTTAACGCCAGAAACTCTAATTGATGGACTGGGTAGTTATGCTCTGAGTCTTTGAGCTTTCGACTTGCGAAAGCTACAGGTCTAAGACCCTCGGGGTATTCTTGGTTCAGGACAGCACCTAAACCATTCATACTGGCATCCACATGCAAGATGTACGTTTTTGTGGGGTCAGCGAATGCTAAGACTGGGGCATTGATCAGGCAGTCACGGATTCTCTCAAAGGCATCCTGACAGCCTGGAGTCCAGCGCTCACCGAAAGGCTCTGACATTTTGAAGTACACCTTGTTTGAGTCTGTTTTCCTTTTGGCCTTAGGATCCTGCCAAGTGGGTGCATAACCCTTGGTAAGCTCGGAGAGGGGGCGGATGATAGCGGAGTAGTTTTCGATAAACCTCCGATAGTAACTGCAGAATCCAAGAAATGACTTCAGCGGTTTTAGGTGAGTGGGCACTTCCCAGTGCTTCACCACTTCCACTTTCTCCTGATCAGTGGCTATCCCATTTGCAGACACGATGTGACCAACATATTTCACTTGAGGCTGACAAAATTGACATTTGTCAATGGAAACTTTCAACCCGATCTCCTCAAGTCTGTCCAGAACCTTGAGTAGACGATGCTCATGTTCTTCGAGAGTTTTTCCAAAAACGATAATGTCGTCCAAATACACCAATGCTTCCAGGAGATGCATGTCGCCAACAGCTCTCTCCATTAGACGCTGGAACGTTGCAGGGGCTCCAGTGATTCCTTGTGGCATGCGTTCGAACTGATAGAAGCCAAGGGGGCAGATGAACGCCGTCTTTTCCTTGTCCTCTTCAGTCATTGCGATCTGGTAGTAGCCACTACGCAGATCTAATACAGAGAACCACTTGCTGCCTGACAACGAATCCAGGGCGTCGTCAATGCGTGGCATTGTGTACTGGTCTGGTATGGTGCGATTGTTCAGTGTTCTGTAGTCTATACAGATTCTTATAGTGCCATTCTTTTTGCGGACGATGACGATGGGTGAGGCGTAGGGACTACGGGACTCTGTTATAATCCCAGCCGCCAACAGCTGTTGAATGTGTCGCCTCACGTCATCAATATCTGCGGGGGCGATTCTCCTTGACCTTTCCCTGAAAGGTCGGGTGTCATGCAGGCGTATGTGGTGTTCTACACCTGTGGCCAAGCCAACGTCCCACTCATGCAGTGAGAAAACTTTCTGCCTCTCAGCTAACTTCTGCTGAAGCCGGCTCTTCCACTCCTCAGGGACCGGGGAGTCTCCAAAGTCGAAGAGTTTGGGGTCTATGGCTTCAGCTGGGGGCTCGGATGGTTGGATTGGGGTGACTGTGTCCACAGCATACATCTCAGCAATGACAGTTCCCACTGGTATGGAGGTTTCCTTTTTGGACTCATTCTGAATGAGCACAGTGAAGCTGTTGCTGTCTATATTAGCATCAGGGAGCACGCCTGGCTGTACCAGCACACCAGCTGGTAGTGACTGAACAGTGGGTGCATCAATCAGTACAAGATCTTTGGATGGGGCAGTTTGTCTGTCTACTTTGCAGGTAGCATAATATTTTGCGCCTGGAGCGACAGAGAGTGGGCCAGGTCCTTTCCATTTTATTTGTCCTAAGACTTCATCCTTCGCCAACTGTGGCTGAGTATTGACTGGGGCATACACAGACTGAATCCTCATGGAGTGAACAATGTCTTTATCACCCTTTGTCTTCACTAGCTCCCATAAGCGGCTAAACAGAGATGTGTTGGTGCCGACCAATACAGGGGCTTGTTGGCTGTTTTTTGGCTCGGGGCAGATCAATGCAAGCACCTCTACTTGCCCGGACACACCGGTGATCTCTTTAGCAAACTCCATCTCCACTACAACATAACCTCTGTAGGGATACTCTGTGTCAGCAAGGCCCCAGAGACCAAGACGAGAGAGGGGTTTTATGGGGACATCTGCCAGATGTTCCTTATACCAGCTTTCAAAGATGATAGTCACATTAGACCCACTGTCGATGAGAGCATCGCACGACACATCATTGACCCTGATGGTATGAATGAATGATGGACCTACAAGACCCTCAGGTAAGCTAGCATCTTTTCCAGGGACTTCAATTTTGTTGACTTTAGCAACACATGGCTCTTCAGCTGTGTGCTTTGGGTTCGCTCTAGTGGGGTCAGGTGTTCCTCGCACTACGCGAATGAGTTTTCTTATGACTTTCTGTGGGTTCTCTGTTGCAGTGCATCTGGTAGCTATATGACCATTTTCACCACACTTGTAGCAGAAGTACTCATCGTCTTTAGAAAGCGGCGCTTTGAAAAGAGTAGGCTTGTGAGTTTGTGCTACTCTGTGTCTACTGGGCTGTGTCATGTTCTCTCGCTGGGGGGATGATGTGTAGTTCACTGTCATTACACTCATTTTACTTTCTAGAGCTTTCACTTGTTGTCTAAGTGACTCCAGTTCATTCTGTGACTCAATTTTCTGTTTTTTGTTTTTCTTTTCTTTTGGACCACTGACAGGACCATCAAGCGGCAATTGGGGCCATGAGTTGTCTCTCTTCTCCAACTGCGCTCTCAATTCTTGAATTTGAGCCTCCAGTTCACTCTGCGGAACGGAATCAGGCTCTTTCTCCTTTTCAGCCTGTATGGCGCGTACATGCTGACGATGTACAGGTGCCGTTTGGCTTTGTCTGGCAGACTGGCGGTTCTCCTCTTCAATCACTTCTCGTAGCAAGCTCAGAAAAGTTGGGGGATCGTCTTTCCGCTCCCTAATTTTCAACTGCAGCAACATGAGATCAGAGGTTGATCCTTTAATAAGTTGCTCTATTCTGGCTTTGTTAGCAGAACTAACAGGTAAACCACCTGCCTGAACAACTTTAACAAGAGACCTCTCTACTCTTCGCAGGAAGTCAGACAGACGTTCACTGGGCTGCTGCTGGAGGGCTCTGAATGACAAATAGAGTTCCTCTCCAGACTCTACTGTACCAAAAATGCTCTCTATGGCCTCTATGTAGTCATGGGGGCTAGCATCGGGTTCAGTCATACGAACAGCCTGAATGATCTCCAAGGCGGGCCCTTTGAGACTCTCCAGAATCCGTCGTCGTTTCTCTTTGTCGGAGCACTCACCTTCTTCTACTAAGAGTGTTGCTTGCTCCAGCCATATGTATAGGGACTCTTCTCCAGCAGGGGTGGGACTGACCCCGGAGAATGTCCGTAGTCGTCTATAGCCATGGCTGTCTGTCTGTCTGTTTGTTTTGCTCACCATATCACTAACTGCACGGATGATAGTCTCAGAATTGCTGTCTCCTGCACCTGGGGGGATGCATGCACTCTGGATATCCTCTAAGGTTTTTCCCTCATTTCTCAGAAAGGTGAGCAGTTTTTCTTCAAACTTATCAGGTTGGGGTTCTACGTAGTACACTGCTTTCCAGGCACTTCCACCACCTATTGGCATCACTTCTGGGGGAATTTTAGTGGGGTCTATCACTTCACGACACTCGCACAACACCATTAGAGACTGTTGTTGAGGGTGAAACATTTTGCCTCTAACCACCACTTTACCCAAGGCTTTGATAGTCTCTGCTGTTTCTTCTATCTCAGCTATTTGAACACTTTCAGGCACTCCATATAGTAGGAGGGCATGTTTTATGTCTAACGACTCTCCTCTGCACCAGTTAACTAGCTCAAGTTGTGAGGGACTGCTCGTTTGGCTTTCCATTACTGCTATTCTTGTATAGTTCTTATAGTACGTTAGAAATATATTGCTTTTTAAACGTTGCTGTGTCCAGTTAATTTTAGTTTTTCAAATGCAAAATTTTGTTAATTGATCCCAGCGGTGCCTCCATTTATGTAACCCCTATCTCACGTAGCTAAAGAATATTATCTCTGAGTTGTTAGTACAATGTGATGGGGCCTGAGTTCGGTATGAACTTAGGTTTTTTAGTTAACTTAATAAGGACCACAGCAACTGAACGTTTTATAAAATAATCCCTCGACAGGTATTTATTAAGAAAAATAGAATAAATGAAATACAATATCTTTTGAGAATGAAATAAAACAATATACAATACCCAAATTCTGTAAATAAAGATAAACAAAAATGAATTTCCAAGGTTTCTTTCAAGTTTTAAACCCTTTTCTCTATTCAAAACACCTTTTAAGTACTGTTTGTTTCCTTTTGAAATACCTTTTAAATGAAATACTCTTGAAATACCTTCTTTGAAATACCTTTTAAATCAAGTACCTTTTTAATGAAATAGTTTTTAATCACTTTTAACTAATGTACCTTTTAATTACCTTTTATATCAAATTATGTCTTCTTCAATAAACAAATCATGTACCTTTTAGATCAACATCAGATGAACCAATATCACACACTCTTTTGATACCTGTGGGCCCACACACACACTCAATCCTAAACCATGTACCACAAGGTAATGTACTGAAAACCCTGTTGCAGGCCTGGTTCGAAGCTTGGGTGCGTAGAGACCAGAAACGTGGTGGCCGCTTCACTCAAAGCTGAGCAAACAAATAAAAGAACGTGCACATTGTTTTCAGTTAGTACTCACGAATCCAAAACGAGCAGTTAGTCGAGTTAGCAGGGGAAATGGGCATTTGCAGGTCACAAGAGTTAAGCTGGTAACAGATGAGCAATCGGTAGCCTTCAGCAGGAATCACCGGGAAATCGACCGCGAAGAAATCCAGAAGAAAACCGAAGAAGCCCGAAAGAAGAAACAGCAGGGCCTGTCGTCGTCGCTCCGACGTCCTCTCTCTCTCTCTCTCTGTCCACACTGTCCGTCTCCTCATGTAGAACACATTCAAGTTAACATCTCAGGACCACGGGTAGTCGACCTCCAGGAATAATAACTTAAAATGCTCTCCACAATACGATGCGTCCTCTCCGTTCTTAATACGACAGCGACTGAGTTTTTCCTTGACCTTCACCTTACCCTGCGCCACTTGTCCCGCCCCTTAGCATAGGCAAGAGCTCGGATTGGCTATTAGTTTGGTAACATACAATGGTAATACAGAAACACAATGATTGACATTCTGACATGAACACAGGTTAGGGTGCACAGCGGCCAACATGTGCTGCCTTCAAATCAACCAAACATTACTTTTCCCATGAATATTAGCGTTCTTAAAGGAACATAACCCTTCTGAATAAACATGAGACCATGCATGACTTAACTTCTTAAAACTCTACATATGAATTCAATACATTTTATCTGTAATATATATCATAAAACCATTTTAACCACATCTTTTTAAACCAGTTTTAGACAGTTTTAAGTACATTTTAACCAGTTTTTATCCAATTTTAAACCTGTTTGACTACATGAACTTGCTGTTATTTTTATACAACTATTTATACACTTTTATACTGATTTTATGCCCTGTACTGTCAGTGTCTTTTAGACAGGGCTACATTAGAAAAGATCAAAAAAGTAATTTTTTGTGAGATTACCTCAAACAGCAAAATCCATTAACACCAATGACAAGCACACAGATTTTCATAGATTGTGAACCTCAGGGGGGTTTTTGATTAGCAGCCCTCTCTAGAAATCTTTTCAATGTACTGTCCTTGTTTGTATGATTTGAGTACAGTCAGCTTAAACCCTCCTGTTAGGGTTAGCGCTCAAAGCAGAAACTATTTTCTAGTGTAAACACTACCTCCTATAAGCCTGACTGCAAGGCAAGATGATAAGCAGCAGTAATGCTAAAATGGTTTAAAGCTCTTTGTTCTCACTGGGAATTCAAGCGCACAGGTCACAGCGTGGAATTTACACAAGGCTTGTTCTTAATGAGAAAAAAAGACTGTCGTAAATGCTCTGGCAAACGTGGTCATGAAACATAGATTGTGGTGTTAATCGGCTATTATCACTCTGAGGGCAGCTCCTGCAAAAATCACCAAAGGCTCTTACAGAGTTAATGAAAACTGGAACAAACTGGTTATTGTTTCATACAGTATTTAGCAAGTTGCAGCTTTAAAGTGCAAAATGAGAGGATTTATATTTCTAATGCACACTTCAAAAGCCCCTCACAGCATGCAAAACGCGCTCACTCAACACTTTTTAAATTAAACTCCAGATAAAGTGACTATTAAGCAACATTACCTGAAGGTACCACGTAATTACCACTTTCACTTCCCCCCTCGGGACTCTGACAACTTGTCCCACTCTTGGCCCCTCGCTCTGTAAACACTTTGAAGGGGGAAGAAAGGGATAACCTACAGCTGGGTCCACAGCTGGATCCATTGGGTTTCTATAGCGAGGCTGCAGTCCTCGATTTCCCCCAGAGCCTTCCGACACTCAGTCCCTGACCCCAGTAGGGAGCTCAGAGCGGTGCTGGTAGGACTGGGGATTTAACAGCCATGAACCTGGAAGGCAAAGAGGTGTTTCATGTAAAATTGTCCCACATGGCCATTATAACATCTCCCCCCTGGCGAGTGCTGGGAACTCAGGCGAGCTGTCAGCCTGGCAGGGGAGGCCTCAAAAAAAGTGCATGCTGACAAAATCCTCTCCTCCACAATAGCTCCCAATGTTTGCTCAAACTGGAAGCTATAGCAGAGGGTTTATACAAACAGCAGAGTGGGGGGATTGAGATATTACAAAGAGGCCTACTGTACTGTATTTAGCAGTACCCGATGCTATGCAGCTCCAGCATGTGCTGTACATAGACATGAGCGCACTTCCTCCATACAAAAGCTTCAATAACAAACCATCCAGCTAAATGAGCGCCTGGTACTTTCCCCCCAAGATCTATTGACATTTTCCACAATTAAAGCCCCTCAGTCTCTGTAACGTAATCACAGTACAGCTTAAAGGTCTGCACTTGATTGCACAGAGAATTTTCCCAAACATATTAATGTCAGCTGCCTATTCTCCCTTTCTGAACTTCTCTGAATTCCTTTGGTTTTACAGAGAAACAATTTACCTGCTAAGTGTATTTTAAAAAGCACTTCCTGAGGTATTTCTTCAGATCAAGTAACTACTTTTTGTCTGAACTCACCAGAGATCTATAGCTTGAATCACTTCCATCAGTCTGTATTCTCAAATGTGCCCAAAAGTCTAGAGGGAGGCCATAGAGGGAAGCTATAAGAGGCACTTTACAACTTTCTTCAGTCACTTAAGGCGATGAATACCCTCACTGTGATAATTCTTTCAATGCTCTCAGACATGTGTTATCCTTAGCCTTTCTGTCAGCACCTGCCTGCCCTCCTTTTTAACTAAACCCAGCCTGCCATGATGCCATACGAAAACATCTTCTTCACTCTGACGTGTGCTGTTATTTCACATGGAACCCAAAATGTGTGTGCGGAAAAAAAAAAGAGCCAGGAAGAAACTGCGGTAGCGTTACAAAGACCTCATTGTTAAAGCAGTCTAATTGTCTTTTCAAGTATTGCCACGGTGAATCTCGGAGACGGATGGCTCACCTGTTCTTTCCATTCGGGTTCTCTTCTTGGACCTTCTCCGGTAAACCACATCCACAGCAGCTCCGTTCAGTGGGAAGACGACATGGAAACAGAAAATACAGGAGAGTCAGTCAGTTTGCAAAACCTTCCATAGTGCTCCATTTAAAACCTTTGGGTATTGTAGTACAACTCCCGTTCTAGCATTCATCTGCTAGACAGACAGTATATGGTTCTTGATGGGTATATCAAAAGCTACTGAGGCTTCAATTCTAATAAATAAGGTTACGCTAGAAAATATTGCCATTAATACTAAGCACATAAAAATGTTATGTAAAGTTGTAATTTTTGAGTAAGGCCTTTAACACTTTCAAAATCCCTATATAGAAAGTCATCTTCAAGAGTATTATAGGGTGTTTCCATAGCCGGTACCTAGTCTACCCTACCCTACTCTACCGTACTCTACTCTACTCTACCCTGTTTTTGTTTGCGTTTCCATTGCCACTACCACTACCCGGGCCGTACAAGGGCCAGAAGAAGAATTTGACCTTTACCCCCTTAGCCCCTCCTCCT
>OMNN01031676.1:0-17708 GCA_900302755.1 Chromis chromis | reverse complement strand
TGCTTTGTATAGTTTTGTCTTTATTTGACTAGGTAGTGAAACCTTCTAGGCCCCCATTGTGTTTGTTCCTTTTTTTATACATCATCATCATCATCATCATCATCATCATCATCATCATCATCATCATCATCCTCTTTCTTCTTCTGCTACTGAAGTTTATGGGAGTATGTCGAACTATAGGGTAGAAATTTTTGAATTTGGCACACTGATTAAGAACAATCTCCTGATTTTTAAGCTTTTTTTTCTTACCAAGTTCCATGTCTGTACATCGAGCACTCTAGTTCCATCAATGGGTTTAATAGGCTGAACTTAAAAACCAAAGGCCAGTTTTTTTCAAAAATGAGATACCGCTGGATTCTTTGGATCAAGCCAGGAACAAAGCACCCTATGATGATCATTTCTGCTATATGGGATTTTCTGCCACATTGGATTTTATGAAAAAGTTTTAACTAATTTTCACAGAACACAAAAGCAGTGATAAAGCTGCCAAACAGAGACTAAGGTCATATAGCATCAATGCTTTCATCTATGAAACCAAACTAGGTACAAAGACTCAGGACCACATTTTGAGGAAGCGCAAAAATTTGGCTTTATGTCTTGAAATACTGGGAGGTCCTAAAGCCAAGACATGTAAACTTAGCCGATGCGATCGCCGTATTGTAACATATCATGATTATAGTCACCAAAATGATCATGGTCATCTGATCGGAAGGTTTGGGGATTTTCGGCCACATTGTATTTTTTTAATTTTTAAAAATAAATCAAAGGCCATAAATGTTTAGTTCCTATCATCACTAATATTCCCACTGATGATTGTCACACTAATCTGACAAATGTTCAAAACTGTTACAGCCAATCAAAATCAGCAGTCATGTAACAAAACAAGGAATGAGATTATATCTTAGCAAATATTTCAAGTGTTGACACCAAACTTGGTGTATGGTCATGGCAAATCATGAAACAATACTAAAATTTCATATCATGATTGTAGTCACCAAAATGATCATGGTCATCTGTCATCGCAGTATTGCTAAATATGCTAAAAATATTCCAAAAATACTGATACATGCATATCGACCACACTACATTTGTTTTCTATCCATGGTCCCATTGTGATATTTTGAGATATTTCGATTTTTGTTTTAGGATACTAAATGACCTCATAATTACAGCCCATGATTTACAGTCTAATTTTGCTGGATAAAACAGATCATAAAAAGGCATTACTGACACTTGAATTTAGGAAAGCAGTTAGGGAAAGTTTCCAAGCCGAGCCAAGACTATCAAATGTTTATAGTAATAAAAAGTTTACAAACCCACATGCAATGTTCAGAGGGCTGTATCACGAAGCAAATCTGACATAGCCAGGCTTACTTTCTGTAAGTCGGCTACTGCTGCTGGAAGAAAACTGTATGTATGCATGTATTAATATATTTATTTTACCAATCAGTGCTGCCACTTATTTCTAATGGACAGCTGCACATTAGAGCTGTTAAAATGTAAAATTTATATATTTAAACATGATATTGAAGTGAAGTGTATTTAGGTCTGACACTGTCCCATAATGTAGGATGTGACTTTAATTTGTGGCCAAATCAAAGTGAAAATAATGTTATTGATTTAATATTCTTTGTAATAAATACCAGTAGAATAATCAATCAGCTGCAGTACCAGCAGTGTAAACGGAGTTGACAGCAAATCAGGACCAAACTTAAAAACGTATTAATACGATTTCTGCAACACCAACCAGATCCATGTCATGTTCCCATGGCAACACGATGCATACAGCATGCGATGCTGTGACTGCACGGCTACATTCAGTGGTTTTAGTAACGCATAGCTTAATATGTTTGCGAATGCAGCATATTCCATCAGCCCAAAATCTGTATCACTCATAAAGAATGGTCAGGAAATGCTTTGTTTAAAGGGAGACACTTCTTCCAGCCGATTTAAATCCAAACCTCTGAACATGATGTGCTCCGGCCAGGTCCACAGCATAGGTTACCATGGTGATCTAGCCAGGTAAAAAGAGAGCCACCTTCGTGACACTGAAAACTCAACATACTCAACATACTGAGCTCAACATACCTCGCTAACCCACTAATGTGGCTTTGTAGTACAGCCCTTAAGCACACTTACTGAAGACCTGATATCACAACAGAAGCATGCCAAACTTGGACTTGTTACACAAGGTGAGAAGTTTGGCTAAGGAAAATAATTAAAGCAGATGAAAATCTATGGCGTGATGTGAACCTGCAGAATATGAAATGGTAGACAAACTGCCCAAAACATTAAATGTCTGTTTCAACACTAATTCAGATCGTTGTGATTGTATGATCTGATAAAATGACTAATTTGCAGTTGAAGCTTTTCTTTTTGTCTGTTTCACACCTTTTGTCAATTGTTCAGATGCAATTTTATTGTAACAACAATTTTAACAGCAAGTAATACTAAATATACTAATACTAAATAATACTAAACTGTATTTCACTTTGCAAACATGATGTAATTGACACTGTAACAACAAATTCAATTTCAACTCTATTCAGTTTTATTTATATAGCACCAATTCACAACTTATGTCATCTCATAGCACTTCACGTAGTAAGGTAAAGACCTTACAAATTTAAAACAAAGAACAGAAAACCCAACAATCCAAAGTTGCCTTTGGATTCCCTACAACAAAGACTTCATTTATTTTCCCATTTCTCATCACTGGCATTTTAGTTTCCAATATGTCAATAATAATATTAACATCTTGCTCTTCAGCTCTTGCAAAATAAGGCATTTAAGCCATTTGATTTGATCTTATTTTTTATGCTACCAAGACAATCCATATGCCAAATTTTCAGATATTCTTGTTCATGCCTTAGAACTTTCTTCTTGATAATGTTCACTTCATTTACATTTTTTAGTCATCCCTACATAACAACATTATTTGTGTGATATATTCATAAACAATATGCAAGCTAGTGTTTCCAGATACACATCCAGATTTTTCTGATAAGCAGTTGGTTGCAATGAAATATAAATTGAGAGTAGGGTGATTAATCACTCAAGCTCTTTCAGACACCCAATCCTTTCCATTAATCTGATGCCATTTGAAGGTGTCGGCTTCATGTCTGAAAGTAACATTTCCGTATAACTTTCAATACGGCACAAGTCTGAACTGCATGCAGTCGCATTAATAGATAGACACGCACAAATGGCGTGCTTTAAGTTGTAAGTGATTTGGAGAAGGACTTCTTCACATTTCAGCACAGATATTGGTTCAAAAACATCACAGTGAGTAAAAGACACAATCACGACAAAATCACACCTTTTTTCGCTCACTTTGGGATACAATGCCACATCTATTACGAGCTGAAATACCAACAAATATAAATATATAAATATTACTTTTTTGCAGCTCAGATTAAATAGACTCACCAATAATAAATGTAACCTGGGCTTTAAGGAAACGTTAACAGGAACTGAAGTTTAGTTTGTTGCTTCCAGCTGTTTGTAGGAGTCTTTACTGTGAGTTTATTAAATGCCTGCAGCAATAGACAGCAGCAGGATCCATATGAGTGTCTCCAAAGAGAGAGAACTGCATACAATAATGTACTGAACAACAGCAGTAATTTCATTACTTATAAATTATCCCCAACATGAAGACAGGATCAGCAAGGAACGGCAAGTCACTCTGTGTTCTTTTCTTCACATCAGACAGGTGATCTGTCACACACAGAGTCACAGTTTATTAGCTGCAGATAAAACATTTGTTACGTAGCAGCTGTCCTAAGCTCCATCCTGTCAGGATATTTTTATTTTACTGCTGGTAAAGTAGTAGTTGCCATCAAAAAATTGACAGAATTTTCCGTATTTAGGAAATCATAAATACAGTAGGGTATTAGCTATTTGAACAGTTTGATAAGCCACTATTAGTTGAGATTTAGTGTTTTGTTTATCAGTTCATTATTATGCATTGCGTCAATTAAGGTACCTTTCAATCCTACATGAATGACCTATATTGCACACATACTGTGGCTCTCTGTCACTATGGACATATCCTGGCTATAGCACCAAGCTATGTCTATTTGAAACTGCTAAGAAAATTTGCATAAAAGCGTCCAATGTCTAAAAGACAGAATGCTGTCCCATAAACAGACTACGAAGCAGCAATGATGCGTATCCCATGTCTGTGAAGGGCTTTACTTATCTCATATTGAGTTAACTATTTGTCTGTTTAGAAAATAATATTGTCTTAGTGGTACAGAGAGGCAGGATGTAAATGCACCTCAAATACACCACAAATTTATAGCCATAGGAGGATGGCATGTTATCTAGGTAATGGTGCTTGGTTTTATTTTGCAACTAAGCAATCTCCATAGCAGTTGCCACCAATAGTTCTGACTCTGTTATATGCTACAACACTAGTTGTACAATAAAAACAGAAGTTAAAGTTTGAAGGAAAGAAGTATTGAAGAACTGTTCATATGATGATTATATGATCTATACCATACTGTGTATGAATTAAATGAGGATTGTGGTTTGTTGCCAGGCCTGTCAGGGCTGATTGATGCCAGCCTCCACCATGCCAGCCCCTCAGGTCCCGACCCCTCAGTCATGAATCTGATTTCAGCTCTGGAGTCCCGGGGTCCACAGCCCACACCCTCTGCTTCCTCCCTCCTGTCTCAGTTTCGCACTCCGTCTTGGCAGACTGGTGAGTGTCAGTCTGTTATTGGAATGTGAATAAGTTAATTTTAAATTGCTAATATTTCTTAATAAATAATGATTTAATTTTATAAATAAAAAGTAAAACATTTGTAGTCACAGACTGAATATTTGCCTATTTGTTAAACTTGACTTGCATTGACCAACTCTGTCTATGTAACGTTGTGTCCTGTAGCAATGCATACACCGGCCCCAGCGGAGCTCTTTATTTCAGGGGCACTTCCAGGTTCCAGCTCCTTCCCCTCCTCCTCAGCCCTTTCTGCATACCAGCATCCTGGCTCCTTTTCTGGACGATCTTTCACTCCCTCACTATCCCTGCAGGATGCGCCTACATTCAGCCCGACTTCTAATGGCTTGCTATCGCCACATGATTCCCTGCTGCACATCAAAACGCCCTCCCAATCCAGTTTGGGCTTTGATCGCTTGCTCTCTTCCCAGAGTGCCGCCTACCGGGGCTCCCAGGAGCCCCCCGCCCCTCCTCAATCCCAGGCCCCTTCCACTTCCTCCAGTTGCCACCTGCCTCCTCCCCAGTTCAACCTGTTGTCCTCTCAGCTCCACAACCAGTCCTCACAGCTCTATAATGCCTCTATGTTCTCTTCTACACCAGCCCTACAGCCTGTGGCACCCCCCCAGCCTCCTCCGGAGAGGGCAGTTTCTCGGCAGGACAGTGTGATCAAGCATTACCAACGTTCATCCCCAGCCGAGTCCACAACCCTACAGCAATATGCCAGCTGTGGTGGATCATCTGGCTATCAGCAGAGAGTCAGCCACCATCGGCGTGCTGGAGTGTCCTGTAGTCCCCTGGAGGAACAGAACCAATCCTCTGACCCCAAGCCCTCACCAAGGGTGGAGTCCCACACATATCAACCTATCATCCAAACGCCCTACACATCCTCTTCCTCCGGCTCATCAGCTTCTTCTTCATCGGCCACTAAGGGAGCCAAGAGTTCCAGCTCCAGTAGTGGGTACTCCTCTTCAGGCTCAGCGTCATCTTCTACTCGCGAACCACACACTACACCATCAGCGTCCTCCACCACCTCTTCAACCTCTTCTAGCTCCAAGACAAGCACTATCTCCTTGTCTGCTCCCTCTCGTCAGCAGCCCCCACCACAGTCAGCTCCAGCACCACCTCCTCTACCAGCGGTATCATCCACCCTTGTTCAACAGCCAGCAGCCAAACAATGCCTATCCACATATGGCTCTCAATCTGTGGCCAAATCTAGCACAGGCCTAGCAGACCAGACCCCTCCCAGGCAACATACCCAATCCTACTCTCCCAACCAACCTCCATCAACACAAATGGCCCAGCCTTACGGAGGTTTCAGCTCACCTCATGCCCAGGACTTAAACTCCGGAGCAGGGGGCACTGGGGGTAAAGTTTTCACTGGTATAGGTGCAGAAGGACGCTCTTTCTCTGCAGAGGTAGTCTTTGAGGACTCAAGTTTTGGCCCAGCTTCTCTCAGAAGAGCAGGAAGTCCTTCCTTAGGGTATGGGAGTGGATCAACAGGGAGTGGATCTGTGTCGGGAATGACTGCACTTGGCAGTGGAGTTGGATCTGCAGGGTCAGGCAGTGGGGCAGCTGGTGTTGGTAATGGAGCTAGCAGCTCTTACCACCTGCCTGAGTCAAGCATGTCACCCTCTGTCAATTCTACTATCAGTCGCCCTGGACTGCATTCCCCTGCTGCTGCTCGTCCTGCACAGTCCCCTGGAGGCTCAGGGGCCACAAAATACTTGTCCTCTATTCTGTCACCTCCTTTTATGTCCTCACCACAAGGTTTCCCTGAAACCCAACAAGCTCACAGCCAGTCCTACCACTCAACACCACCCAAGTCAAAAACAGAGACAAACATACTGGGAGTTGAGCGATCCCAAGGTGAAGAAGAGGATGATGACGACTTTCTAATCCACCACTTACTACATGCCCAAAGCTCAACTCCCCATCCTTCCCAGCATCACCCACATCCTCAGCAACTACCCCAGCCACTCTCACAAACTAGGGATGGAGAAGGAAAGGGGGTGACGTATGATGTTAACAAAATTTCAGAGGAGCGGTACCACCTTCAGAGTGTAATTCGTACCAATAACACCACCAGCAGTTCAGGTCCTGGAACAACTATTAGTGACAATGCAAGTGGCTTAAGCAGACAGTTAGAAATATCACAGAAGAAACAGCAGTCCAAGTCAGAGCTGACCATATCAAAGTCTACGTCTGGAGGGGTACAAGGGGTCTCTGATTCTCTTTCCCACCCCCTTACTACCCACTCACATCAACAACAGCATGAGTCCCTGGGCTCTGTGGTCAATTATGGAAGGGATCCCTACGCACAACACCCACACTCCCAACATCCACATCATACCTCACATGTGTCCTCACACTCTCAGCACACTCAGCAATCCCAAATTTCCCAGCACTCCCGTCAAACTCAACATGCACAGCACTCTCAACATTCTCAGCATAGTCATCCAAGTTCCCACTCACACAGCCACTCTCACATGGAGCTAAAGAAACCTTCAGATACAAATGACAATGCCTACTTGTGTAACACACCAGATGTGCAGCAGGCTAGACAAAGCCAGGTCCCTCTCTCTCTGATGAATTCATCACCAGACCCTCCCCAGCAAACTCACATGCTGCAGTCTGTCCTTTCTCATACCACCCACGGCAAAATGGACCACCAGCAAGCCCCTCCACAGCAACAGCAGCAACAACAACAGCATTCTCTAAGCCAGCAGGCCATGATGAGTTCAGCTGGTGGAGCAGGGCCTGCCGAGGTAAAGACCCACCCACAGAACCAATCTTCACACTTGCAGCTCCAGCTCCAGACTCACTACAGTCTTGGAGCTCAGCCAAGAGATCAAGCCAGTCAGAATTCAATGTCTCCACTAGACATGCTTGATCAATCTCTTACTCGGGCCAACAGCAGAGACAGTGGACCTATAGATAGGACTGGGATTGGGGTGACTGTTACAGGAGGAGAGGGAGGTGCTGGAGACAGGCATAGACAGCAGCACAGACTTACACCTCACCACCATCCACAACAAACAGCCGCAGATCTCCATGACTTTCTCGCTGAGCCAGACATGGGCTTATCCTCCCCTTCACATCTGCATCACCTCAACCAGCCTCAGTCCCTTGCCCACCCGCATGCCCTCCACCAACAGCAAGCACACACTCACCATCATCTGCCACACGCTCAGTTATCTCACCCACACTCCCACCGGATGGCAGCAAATTTGAGGACTCCCCAACAACAGCAGCAACCTCGAGCAAGAGAGCCCGTCACAACTGTAAGTGTGACACAACTGTCACACTCACAGTTAGACCAGCTCAAACCGCACCAGTTTGACACAGTGAGCCCAGCAGATAAAGTAGGACAGAATCATGCTCAGCATCAGCAGCGGTTTGCACCTCTAACATCGATTTGCTTTCCAGAGTCTCTCTTACATGATGAAGAACGCTCTTTCTTTCCTGACATGGAGGACATGTTTTGTTCAGCTGATTACAAGTCAAGTTGTGCTGGGGATTCTGGGACAGGACACGCTGCTCAAGAAAGCCTCAGCCAGGGCCATGGGCAGGTGCAAGACGGTATGGAGTCCTTAAAAACAGGAGATGTTGGAGAGGGCTATGATATGGTTGGTCATCAAGGCTATGGACAGTACTGTCGTAGCCTTCCAGGGACAGGAAATGGCAATCTGCACTTAGACCTTGACTCTCTGAAGAGCCATGAGCTTCCCTCCACTGTGAACACTGACCAGCTTGGCCTCATCCAGTCCCAAACTACCACTTTGGGATTGAGTTCAGGACCTCAAGTGGATGGCTCAGTCAACAAGATGATGGGAGCTGTGGGAATCGGTGGAAATTCCAATACTACTGGTCTGACCTCACCTATTTTCTGTTCTTCTCGACCCAAGAAACTGCTGAAGACCAGTTCATTTCATTTGCTCAAACAGCGGCGTGAACCACAACCTCAAACAAAGAAAAACTATGCGCAGGAGTATGAATTTGAGGATGATGAAGATAAAGCTGATGTTCCAGCAGATATTCGTCTCAACAATCGACGCCTTCCTGATCTGTTGCCTGACTTGGTGTCTAGTTGTAGGAAGGCAGCTGGGGCATCAGGGGTAAGTGGGCTCAGTCCACTGATGGGTGACATGGACTTCTGCCAACCCTCCAGCTACTCTTCCCTTGGACCCCCTCCACAGCTTCTCCCACATGATGGCCCTAAAAAAAGAGGCAGGAAACCTACTAAACCAAAACGTGAAGGTCCTCCTCGCCCACGAGGCAGACCACGTATACGACCCCTTCCAGAGCCTCCTTACTGCAGGGGGTTGATGGGATCAGTGGCTGGAGAAAATAGGAGGGGGCGTGGGAGAGGTCGAGGACGAGGCAGAAAGGAGGAAGGGCTGGTGGAAACACATGGTGATATTAACAAAGCACAAAGCCTTCCATATCATCATCAGCAACAGTACAGCCAACAGCAGCATCTCCAACAGCATCCACAGCAACATCACAGCCAGCAAGAAGACCTTCTCCACGCACCACACCAGCAACAACAACAGCATCACCTGCATCATCAGCAGCAGCACGTTTCCTGTCCTCACCAACAACTGCATCATCAACAGCATCATCAGCAACAACAACAACCATCCCAGCAGCCGCAGCAAGATCCAGTTAGACCTATCAAGGTAATGGGGAAAAAAAGAATCGTAGAGTAAATCTGAATCGGGTAAAACATATCAAACTTGGAGTAGGACTTTAATAAATACCTGCACTGTCAGCAAAGAGTATAAGTTTTCAGATGATGAAATAACCCTTGTTTATATATATATATGTTTATATGTTCATAAATATATAGATATATATTAGTGCTGTCAATCGATTAAAATATTTAATCGCAATTAATCGCATGAATGTCATAGTTAACTCGTGATTAATCGCAAATTAATCGCACATTTTTATCTATTCTAAATGTCCCTTGAATTATCATTTTAAAACTCTTATCAACATGGAAAAGTGGATAGGCTTGCTTTGTGCAAATATTTTTTTATTGAAAACAACAATGTGTAGTTATATTTCACACTAACATTCTCACTTTGAGCAGTCATTTACATTTGAAGCAAAATCTCACACAATGTAACACTATCAAGAAACGGCGATACAAAATAAAACTAGTAAAGCACTCGGAGAGCGCAGACCTCCGCCAAGCAGCTCATGTCCACCCATTAGGGCTAGTCCGAGGGGGTTGCGGGGGGAGGGGGGGCACCAAAATGTAATCATCTGTTCCTTGTCCCATTATTATCACTAGATAATAACTGGTCATTATTATTAACATTTCCTGAAAATTTCATCAAAATCCATTGATAACTTTTCAAGTTATCTTGCTAACAAACAAACAAACGGACAAACGCCGGCAAAAACACCGCTTCGCTTGGCGGAGGTAATTACAAAGTGCACATCATTGTAAACTATTACAATAATGTTCGCATCCATTTCAGTGTCTCGCGCTCACCATCCACACAAAACAGTAGCCTACTCTTTTGCAGCTGGCGAGCAGGCAAGACCAAACGTGCGTGGGGCGTGCTTATTGTTCTGTTTACGGTCTACAGCCGGATCCTGTAGTTTTTCTAACGTTACTAGCTGTGGCCACAGCTTGTGAAAAAACTACAAGTTCACTAGGTCAAAAAGAACGTTAATCTCGCGATAAAAAAATTGACGCCATTAAAATTGATTTGCTTAACGCGATATTTTTGACAGCACTAATAATTATATTTAACAGAAACAGATCTGTAATAGACTGTTTAATTGATTTCCATTATACAGGAATTCTGTGAAGGCCAAGCCAGTTTTCCAAGCATCATTTCTGGTATTGATCAACCATCTCTTTGACCACTTTCAATGCAAAAATCAGCACCTCAGTACACTGACTACTTCCCAGCACATACAGATTGTCTTCCTGTATATGAGTATCTATATGGCAGTGGGTGTTCGCCGAGTGCAGAGCAGTAAAAATCTACCCTTTGATGAGATTAGCTGAGTGGTGTACTTGAAATAACCTTTCATGCGCTGCCATTATTGTATTAATCTATTCTAAAACAATTTGGTTGAATTAATTAGGCCCTACATATTTCAGCAACACTCACAGGCTGCCTGGAAACAGATGGCTCTGAGGGCGAGCCACTCTCCAATGTATGTGTACGGCTAAGGAGTAAAAGGGAAGGGAGAAGAGAAACGGGAACGACGAGAAGAGGAAGAAAACGGCGGTGCGAACGAGGGGAGAAAGAAGAAGAAAAGTAAAATGTGTCACCGACACCTCCATTGTGCACCTGACAGACCGACAACTGAGAGAAAATGAGTCAAAGATTGAGCGAGGAGAAGCAGAAGCAAGGAAAAGTTGCTCAGGGTCTCAGGTCCTAATGCTTATCAGTTCCCCCGCAGCTGACAGGAGATTGGTAGCTTAACAACAGTTGGGCAAAGAAGGCTATTATCTCAATCCTACAGTGTTCTGGATGGGTTCAACCTTGAACAGCTTGTAGATGATGAGCCTATCCATATGGTGTTTAAATCGCTCAGCGTTTCCTCAGCCATTAACCTTCAGGACACCTTGCACTTGTCCTCCACTTTGACTGACAGCTCTGTGCATATTTCATAAAACATTCCCACGATTAGGTAAAAATTTCACATAGGAATAATACAGTGAATGATATTGCAATCACATGCAAACGGTGATTTCCAGCCTTTTTGAATTGTGGCCCCCTTAAACTGAAGCAATTGCTAGTGGTGACCCCTCATCACATAGACAGCTTTTAAAAAACTGTAAAATTTTCACCTCAAAAAAAACTTCAAATGAAAGTATTCAGGATTTCAAAAAAAATAAAATTTAGATTAAAGTGAGAAAAAAATAAATATAACTTTTGAGTGTTTTTTTCAGTTCAAATTGGCTTCATTATGAGGTGACCCCAACAAATTTGTCTGAGCCACAGCTTGCGAACCACAACCAATTTATTAGTAGCTGTGATGTTATCGCTGGTGGCATATCTATCGTGTTTGGTGTGGTTAATAAGTGTGACTACCCATGCTGCCTATGTGCAATTAAGCTGTGCAAATACCCGTGCTGACTCGTAGGCTGAGTTTCACTTTTCAAAGGGATGTGCAAGAGTGCAAAGTTGCGAGGACAGTCAAGATGCTTTACAGACTGTGGTGTGTGGATTTAAGAGCCGAGGAGCTCGAGTGCTGAAGTGCCGAGGCGTTTACAAGCCGCTGCCACATCGTGAAGGACAACTTAATGGGTAGCAAAGAGGAGGTGGATCATAATGCACTTTGTGGCCCGGGTCCAGCCAAGTCTTGACTTTTTAACAGGAATCTCAGCCTTGCTGATGAGGATGGCCCTAAAGAGGAAGGACAACAAGCAGAGCCTGCCTGCCAAACAGCCGACCTCTCATTTAAGTCCAGCGAGCTACTTTATTTTATAAAATTTTGATTCTAATAAAATAAGTTTGATTAACAAGTTGCGGTTCGCTACGTGCGTGCATTTTACAACCGCTAGCCTTCATTTCAAAACAATGCGAGTCTGATGATGGAAAAAACTTGCCAATCTGCATCAGTCCCAACCCAACATGCTGTATATGAATATGTGTGTGTTTGAAAGCTCAGCTGAGAGTTTGTGTCCTGCTGAATTTAGAGTGCAGTGTTGTTCTCAGTGTTTGATGAATTTTATTTTTTTTAAATTAGGATAAAACACTTTAAGAATTGCATTGATTGCACAGACAGGGGATATGTTCATTCAACAGGGTACTTCACAAAAAATTTGTGGCACCAATTTGACATTTGTCCCAACATTTTCCATAAACCTCACACAGATGTTTATGGGCTTCACAATGAGTAAATTATCTTTAATTACTCTGAACTTTTTACAGTAGATGATGACTAGAAGTCGAGTTAATTCATTGGATTTACATGATTTGAATCAAGTGATTCACATGTTTACTTTTCTTTATTCAGTTATTTTCAGTGTAGGTTTATTTAATAAATATGACATTTTAAAAACATGTTCCCCCTTAAACTAACCTTGTTTTTGTGCATTTCTGTTGCTAGTAAGAATAACCATCACTGTGGCATGTCTTGATAAATCTTACAATGAAGGTGTATAAAAATAAAAACATAATAAATATATACAAAAGTTATGATTAGTCAAGAATAAGCATGGTTTTAAATATCAACTGCTATGCACAGACTGTGTGGGCTAAAAACGTACCAGAACGCACAATAAATCACTAGGTGTTCACAATCAGGTAGGAAAACTAATTAAAATATGCATTATTTAAGATCAGTGTATTTCAGCACCAAATTTAGGCTTTTAAGGCCCTTATTTTTGTCTGAGAGGCACACCCACAGACACACATAGCTGGCTGCTCTATATCTTTGTGTGAAGCCCTGCAACAAGGGAGAGAAAGTGAAAAAAAGCAGCGAAGAGTGGGAGAGACGATGCTGAGGTTCTGGGGTTAGGTAATGCTACCACAGAGTACTTAGCTCACTCCAAGTCAACGTCAGCTCTTGTTTCAGAGCTTGGGTAATGGACATCAAACCTCTGGCACTGTCTCCGCAGCTCGGGAAATTAAAGTTTTCCAACTCCTGACTTGGCAGGAGCAGCGGCAAATGATACCTTTCACCTGAAGAGGGGAGGGAGGGAGACTTCGCTGCGAGGATGATGTCACTGACAGAGCGATCTCTCAAGCCATTTCCAGGCCCAAGCTGGAAACGAAACACAGGAAACCAAATAGGGAGGGTGTAATACTCCGGCATCAATCTATTGTATGTTATATTTCTATGACACAAGCTGGTAAACTACAAATTACTATCTCGCATTACCCCAACTGCCCTTTCTTTCCCTGGCAGTGAGGCAGACTGCGGTCCATGCCAGTGTCTCCTCTTTGCCCGCATCACTGCCGTTTAAACTAACATGGACATCCTGCTGCCCAACACGAGTCGGGCAGAGCGATCCCCTGTGCCTGCTTTTATTACCTTGTTGACACCAGCTGCTAGTTTTAAGCACTTTTAAATGCTGAGTCTGAGTGGTGGCTCAAATCACAGAATTAATGCCGTTATTCCTGCCCAGCTTTCTTTTTGGCAGTGCTTTTAAGCCCCAGACTTAACAACAAGCCTGGGTTTTATGCATTGAGACAGCTGGTGGGAATAAGGCAGTTGCCAGTGGCATAAAACACTGAGTGTGCAAGCGCGCGTGTGTGTGTGTGTGTGTGTTTGTAAATGTAGTCAGCGTGTGCCTTCGCGTGTGGGAGGGCATCTGAATATTAAAAACTGTCTTTTAAAAGTTGCCTGTCTGCGGTCCAAATATTAAAATTGCACATTTGTCGTATTGGTCAGTCTTTGTAAACAAGGATTTATCTCTCGTGCTCAGTATTTGGCATTAATAAAGGTGATTAAAATGCGGTGGAAATGTGACATACTGGAAACCAAATGTTACAGATTCCTCCTTCCTCTTCACCAGTTTGACACTCAACTTCCACTCTCTCCACACTGGCACGCTTCATTACTACTACGCCTGTGTGAAGTCACTCGCCTCGACTCGTACACAAACACGCATGCACACACACACACATATACACATGCTACCCACCATGCTCATGAAAATGTGCATTCCCGTGTGCCCCCCTCCCTCCCCAACACACACACACACACATACACACACGCTTTCCCTCACTTCACACACACAAACTAAGAAATGCTATCTAGCAGCTGTACCTCTCCTTATGCGCAGAGAGTGTTGATCCCAGTTCTTCTCTCACACACAGTGAACATATGTCAGTCAGAAACAAGGCAGACTCTGTATTTCGTCTCCCGAATAAAAAAAGTTTGCTCCTCTTTTATATGCCACTTCTAAAGTCTCCCTAGACTCGCGCGGAAAGACCCCGAGTGATGCGTGGAGGTGACCTTGCTGTGTCGGTACGCGTGCGTGTTCAAATGCATGAACGTGTGTGTTATTACAAAGGGAGGATCTGAGATGCCTTAGGTAAAACAAATACAGACTCTGATAGATGCCAGCAGCACCTGTCTGATTTACATTTCCTAATTGCAAATGAATTACCAAAGAAACATTTCACCAGTGCCGACAGGAAGCACGACACCGAGACGAGTTGTGTTTTCGCAGAAATATTTATAGGAGGCTTAGAAAACTTCCACTTAAGCCGGCGAGCCCCTGAAGTCTGTTCGAGTGTACTGTATATGTAGGAATGCAAATTCTGTACTGTACTATATGTGTACATATAGCACTGCGGGCTTTATGCACAAGCTCTGCAGTGTGGGAGAGAAAAAACAACTCTGTGTGCTAAACAGAGCTACTTCTACCGTTCAACTGGAAAGTTGTGATGATGCTAATCAGTCAATGACTGCAGAAATTCTACCAGCTTGTGAGGCTAGACAGTGTGTTTTAAGCAAAATGTTACCATCAGCATGGTTATAACACTAACATGCTGATTTGTAGCAGGTAAAATCTACCAGATTTACAACCAAAACTTAGCATTTTAGAAATCTAACTGCTATGGAGCACTAAAGATAATTCTAGCTGAGAGTAAGGTCAGTTCTATAGGTATTTAGTCATGAACGAAAGAATCAGACAAACTGATATTTTGATTATATTATGGTTATATACGGGCAGTCGGTGGAGCATTGTTCTAATTTTTATCCTCTATGGCAGGGGTGTCAAACATACGGCCTGCAGTCCATAACTTTGCAAAGTGTAAAAATTACAGAGAAGACATTAACTACAAATTGTATATTTTTAAAACTGTAAATTTAAAATAATTTCTAGATGTTGACAAGTTGATCATAATAATAATAATCTAATAATCTAACTAATAATTGATCCCCTTGGGGAAATTCCTTCTCTGCATTTGACCCATCCAATTCAAAGTTAACCTTAACCATACATACTAGAAGCAGTGGGCTGCCGCGGTGCAGCGCCCAGGGAGCTGTCAGGGGTTAAGGGCCTTGCTCAAGGGGCCACAGTGGTGGTGACTGGGACAACGGTCGCTCTCATTTCCCCACCTCAACCTCTTGACAGTCCGGGGACTCGAACTTGCGGCCCACCGGTTACAAGTTCGCTTCACAAACCACTAGGTCACGACTGCCCACTGCAGTAAAGTAAAATATTATATTGTTCAGAGCCAAGATGCCTGTGACTAAATGTTTTGTGCCTTTGTAGATACACTGTGATCCGTAAGTTGTAATGCACAAGTGTAAATGATAAACTGAGGCATAATATTGTTGAAATTGCACTTATTTTTCTTAAGAAATTTCAAGTTGTTCATAATGTTTTGTAAAAAGACAGTATATTAAATAAACATTTTTGCACTAATAGTGCAGCAGATAAATGATTTTTTTCAGGTGAATCGTTCAAAATGGGATACAAGCACCAAACTTGGCAAAAAAAACTCCTTGGGGGTTACCTTTTTGACCAGAAATTCAAGGTGGCCACCATAATCAATACCGAAATATTACTTTTCGCAATAAATATACACAGAGTTGCCCAATATGGATGATTCTGGTACTGAATCATACATTTTAGACCATGCAGAATCTGGTTTTTGGACTTATGAATCACTAAGAAGCTTATTTTTACTTTATTTGGGACTACGGATCAAAATTACAGAACTGTGGTTAACCTACATAACGCTATAGTAGTGCAGTAGGTCTTAGGGTTAGGGTTAAATAGAAATACGTGTTGTAGATGTACATGTATCACTCTTAACAAAATTTTGTTTCATATCATTGCAGATGCCGTATTCCCTGTTAATTTTTCACTGTTTTGGCCTAGAAATGGCAGAAAGAAGCTCCAAAGAGATCTTAGAGTTGTATTTTTGGATTCCTCATACTTGAGAACCTACTTTTTAACACCAAGATAAACTAAATCGGTTACTGTAGTGAGAATCTGTGGTAAAATAGGCAATTTATACGCAAAAAATGAAATCTTGAATTTCAGGTGGCCAGCATATTTTTTCAAAAACGTAACCCCTAAGGAGTAATTGTGCCAAGTTTGATGCTTGTATCACATTTTGAAAGATAGTTTCACTGATCTGCTGTACTATCAGTCGATTAAATGTCAGGAAACAATCAATGAGGTCCTAAACTCCAAACAAAAACAAGCAGCAAATCCTCACATTTCAAAGCCATAACCAGCAAATGTTTGGCATTTTAATGTTTGATAAATAATTAAATTTTAATATTGTATTGAATTATATCTCTCTTGATTTACTAATTCATTAATTAATTATTCAGCTATTTACTGCAGCACTAGAGCTTGCATTCAGGTTTAAATCTCACCTGCACACGTATAGCCAAATTACACACAGAGAAAAGCAGGACAGCGGCACCAGAAGTACTCATGAGCTCAGTCAATTAAAGCTGGCACACTTTCATCCGACCTGATGACTTAATCTTTACAGCTGCCATTGTGATTTACAGCAGACTCTCAAAAACAGGTAATGTAGGGATTGCAGACATTTTAGTTGGTATACTGTAACCAAACCCTGTTGTTGCTGTTCTGGGTTGTTCTAAAACCTCCCTACAAATGTCACATGAGACCCAGCAAGAGAATTAAATCTACCGCCTCACTTTGTTTTGAAGGTTTGGCTCAGGGACATGGATTTGTGTTGTTACTCAAAGGCCTTGTAGTGCCCAAGGTTTGGGCTCCTTTTATTGTTTACATCAAAAAACACAATGACTCTGCTAACTAAGTAGTGTCTGAGGATTTATGTGCTCCTCTTGAGTGTAGTTTAATGCACAATTTAATTAAACTACCTTTTAAATTGTACATCCTCAATGCAGCACAGCAGCTGTGGGCCCTGGAGATGCTCCATATTTGTGCATGCATGGAGACTTATATGCTATTGTCACAGTCTTTTTCACGTCTGTGGGTGTGCAAAGCGGGAGGCCTTTCTCTTGTTTGTGTTTTTGTGTTCAAATCAAATTAGCACTGGTG
>OMNN01031673.1:0-15823 GCA_900302755.1 Chromis chromis | reverse complement strand
CACACACACACACACACTCATTCTTATACGTTTGTTTTATTTTTTATTTTTTATTAATTATAATTTGTTCTATTTTTATGTCTTGTTTTTTCTATTTCATAGTTATTTATTTTAATATAAGTTGTGAAACTTAATATAGGTAGAGGCCCTGTATAAGCCCTTTTGGGTTTCTTGCCTCTTCCTTGCACTCTTTTGTTGTTATTTCTTTGTCGTTTTCTTCTGTTTTATCGTTGTGCATAATAAAAAAATCCACAAAAAAATCCAAAATCCTCACTCACCACGTAGCTAGCTTCGACTGCTGCATCATTCTCTTTGCTTGCTTTCTTGAAGAAATCTTGTTGCCTCAGTAGACATGTTTTAAGATTGGCGACCTGGTTCTCTCTCTCATCTCCTTGGTATTTTCCATATTTCTCAGCATACCTAGTTGAGTAATGACATCTGATGTTGTATTCCTTGTGCACCACAACTTTCTCTGTGCATATAAGACACGTTGGGGTGCCCCTGCGCTCAACAAAAAAAATATTCCGTCTCCCACTTTTCCTGAAATTGTCTGTGCTCGTTACCAACCTTTCTCCTCACAGCAGGTTTTGAGAAAGACATGACTGGGGCTGGAAGACAGGATATAGTTTCCTTCCTCTTTGTGGCATTCCAGAATCACGTTTCAACCAAGTGACTAACGTTGCTAATTCGCGTTGTTTAACTTGACAACAAATGCCACCGGGTGCCGTCACGAGCCTGAGCTGTGGTAGCCCATAAGTGATAAAAATATAAAAAGCCCAGGGCAAGCGTGGCATGCGCAACGACTCGGCAAAAGTTGTGTTTGACAAAAACACGCGGGCCGTACTAACACTAAACTTTGATGTCAAGTAGGAGGCCACAAAATATCGTCTTGCGGGCCGAGTTTGAGACCCCTGCTGTAAGCGATAGAAAGTCCTGGTCTGACATACTTGTCCTAGTCTCTGCTGCTGTATGGTCAATTGTTTTTTTCTGCATCGACAATCACAGCGGCAGCGAGTGGTACCTCCAAGAAGGGGGTGTGGACAACAACAGTTCATTGGTTTTCAGAGCTTCTGCCACTGAAACAGCCTGTTTGGAACTGCTCTAAAACCAGGGGCCATCCATCCATTTTCTATACACCGCTTTATGTAGGGTCACGTGGGGGCTGGAGCCTATCCCAGCTGACTTAGGGTGAAAGCAGGGTACACTGTGGACATGTCGCCAATCCATCACAGGGCCAACACAGAGAGACAGACAACTAATTTAGGATCGCCAGTTAACTAAGCATGTCTTTGGACTGTGGGAGGAAGCGAGAGCACCTGTTTAGAACCTATGCAGACACAGGGAGAACATGCAAACTCCACACAGAAAAATCCTAGTCCAGGATACAAACCCAGGACCTTGTGGCTGTGAGGCAACAGTGCTAGCCACTGCATCACCATACCACCCCAGAGGTTGCACAGTTAGGGCAATAGACCCTAACCCTTTCTTATACAAACCTAGGGCCCTCTTCCAGTTAGTGCCTCACCTAAAACTCGATCCAGATGTGTTAAGGAAAAAAAAAAAAAAAAAAAAAGAGCCAGCCAGATTTGTATTCATATTTTACTGGTCTTTCTAAGAGAAAGCATCCATTTTTTAAGACAATGAGAAAAACACAAAGAACACACGACCTGCTATTAAAACAACAGTTTGGCAAAGTTTTACATATAGTCTATACTAACGTAAAGAAAAAGCGACATGATGCTACTGTGGCTTATCAAAAACAAAAGTGTGTGTCATTCAGTGTCAAACAGCATGCCATTACACCGCAGTGCAGTCAAATGAACATAGATGCAATACAATCAAAGGTTGTCTGGTTGTAAGCCATTGTGCACTATGTAGCTAACAAGCATTCTTTTGTAGAAACACCACCCTACTTCATAAATTTCAAAGACTTTTAAAGGTTAAAGTTTTTAAAGGACAGATACTAGAGGAGTCCTGAACTCAGAGGTGTTTCAGTCCATCTGAAGAGTCAGACAAGAGTTAATGTAGATGCCATCAGGAAGTAGCTAACATCAACATGACCACACCTGTTCTAATATGCTAAGTCCAAATTCACTCAGCCAGAGAGGGGAAAGGAAACTTATGAGAAAACAATACCAGCAACACTTATAAATCTATCTAAAATACTATGTTAAATAGAAATAAGAAAAACTTTCTCAGTGAGCGGGGTCACTAAATTCTGCCATGCTGCCAAAACAGCGACTAGTCACCCTTTAGAGGAAAGATAAAGCAAGTATTTTGGTGAGTTGCCTGTTCTGCTTGCCATTCTGCACAGTAACAGTTGAGATAAGTATTGCTTTCACCATTCACTCAAGTAATTTCGTCATGTTTCATTTTCTAGAGGGATGGTTCCATAATGTGTTTCGCCATCTAGGCAAGCCCAAAGACCAGGGGAAGTGGGACACTGTAGCCTAGTTCCATCACAAGCAAAACTACAAGCGGATTAAGAGAGTACAGTCCCTCCTAATCCACAGTGCCCTATCTTGCAATTTAAAATAGTGATCTAGGTCTCTCTCAAAATGTAATGGGTTCTTCCTTACCTCATGCTCCACCTTTCCACCAAAATGCATGAAACTTGGCCTGGTACTTTTTGGGTAATTTTGCCAACAGACAACCAAACAAACATTGGCTTGGTTTGTCATAATAGTCTTCTGGACTTGTTGACTTGGATTAGTCTCAGATATGGCTTCTGGTCTCATCTGGTCTTTGGCCTAGATGACCACCAATTAGCTTTTCTTTTTTTTCTGGCCAATATGGTTGGCTGCTTTCCTAGCAGACAGAAGAGACTGTTATTTTCCATTATGCATTTTTACTGCAGAACAACCAAAACACCATACTTTTAGCTTTAGCTTTTAACACTGCAAAAATAAACCCCAATGTTTTGTTTCCAAGATTTTGTTTCTTCACTCAGAGTTGTTCCTCAGAGCTGTTTTTTTGTTTCTGTTACACTTTTAACTTTTCTTAAGTCATGAGTAAAGTGAGTGATAATATTTGACAGCTGACTTGCATTAAAAACAGCAAGAAGACAACAATGCTTTTTTGCTTCTTATGCCAAACTCCTTTGGAATCAGTCTTGAATTTATCTCAAAACCACTTTGATCAAGGACGGGTCTTACTCCAGACCTGCCTACAGCCCTGGTTCCAACACCTTTGCGCAGTGTTTCACAAATTTAATTTTACATTGAAAAAAACCCCATAATGCTTGGATGTGCAGTTAGATATGAAGATAGTTTGAAACATATTTAGTCTACATGTTGGGGTCTGTATTGACTACACTGTGGTGCTCTGCTGACTACAGTGAATATGTCAGCTTCCTGTGTCAGCTTGCTGAAAGGTGTATTGGTTCATTTGTGATGGAGCTAGGTTAGGAGTCTACCCCTGCTTCTAATCCTTATACCAAACTATGCTACACTCATTCCTCACTTGCCTCTCTGCTGGAGGCACCAGGATAAACTTAACCCTGTCTGACTCTGGGTCTGATGGCACATGAGAAGATTTTGAAAATGGTATGATGTTTCTCAAATAGAAACCTTTTTTCATTTATCACTTTTAGACAAATGTTTTTGCACTATTATATTCTGCTACTGATAATGAGATAAACCTGAGACAAGGTCTTGTGACAGGATCTAGTTCAAGCATTAAAAAATTTAACTCATCCCAAAAGTCATCAGGTAGCAAAAGAGTAAAATTACTTTTGAACTGTTACGCTCAAAAATCATTAAGAGACACTATCAGTTATGTAGATGCAAAAGTGATAATTTACCTTTTGTTCCTATGTCTTAGTTTAAATGATGCAAACAAAGTCATGACGACGTCTCCTTTACAGACAAGCAAGCTAGTCAGTATACACACACGCCCACACCAATGTTTTCAGTCTTAATGGTAAAATTAAGCTTTACTGAAATATAAAATAAGGCAAATGATGAACTATGGTAGTTAACATAAAAAAACTCTGGAATTTATGAGCATTGCTACACAAATGAAGAATTATTCATTACCATCAATGACATATTTTCTAAGGTGAAATAGCAGCACATCACACAAAGACATTAAGATATTAAGGTATGAAAATAAAAACTACATAAATTAAACTTGTATAAAAAAAATATATTACATACATATGCATAAATAAATCACATAAGTTGAACTTTAATCAATTTCAGAATGATATTAAAAAAAAAGCGAAAAATAAAAGCTAATGAACACAGTTACTCAAGGCCTGTAACTGTATGGCATATTCTCTGAAGGCGGTCACTGTGTTACACTGTCCATTGTAAATGAAGTTAACATAAACTGCTCCACTTCTCCACATGAGTGCTGCACCCTGTGCTTAATACCCATGCTGTAATGTCATGGTGTCCATTGTCCATAAGATTTGTAAATATACCACTTGGCACATCTTCGATGTTCCACAGGTGGTCTCATTACTTCATTACTACTTCCTATGTTGAGAAAACTACATACATCCTAATGCCACATGTATATGTTGTCGAGGGTTCAGATAAACCACTCCTTCTTGCTCTCGTCAATAGTTTCAGTGAAGGCTGGGTCATTCACAATGATTGCTGCGTCGGCACAGTCTGCTGACTCTGCTCCCTTGGCCTCATTAGTATGGTAGGAGCCTTTATGACGAAACATATGACGGATCACAAACACCATGATGCAAAGGACACTGAAAATCACCGTGGAGATGACACCTGGAAATAAAACAAATCAGCATTTTATTTAAAAGAAATATTCTGTCTGATGCTTCAATTAAAGAAATGTCAGAACTGAAGCAGTAGATTCTCCCTTCATGGGAAGCATGTCTTCAAAATACCACACCTTCATGGCATCCCTAGTACACAACCAGGGATGACAACACTGCTTTTCACTGGCTAATCCTCATATGTGTGCATATGTGAATAGGAGCCATTTTAGTAAAACTCATACACAACATCTATTTTTTTGTTTTTCATTAAGGGTCTTTACACATGATCAGTATTATGTATGGAAACTTATTAAATTATCATATAAGTATATAAGTATTGTGCAAATGTGAAAATAAAATGCAGTTCCACAATAGCATATATAAAGTACGTGTTATTTGAGTAAGAATTCCTTGCCCTGCTCCATAAGGGATTATTACACATCCTTGAAGTGGCTGAAAAAGTAAAAAAGTAAGTAGCTGAAATGTATCTGAAACAGTCTTTTATGCTCTGTACTAGTTGTTCCATTAAAATAGCCATTGCTAACTTTCCCAGTCCCAGAGCACCCTTATGAAAAAGAATGGTTAAGGTGCACATTATTTATCTGCATTTTAGAATAGAATAAAACTTTATTAATCCCCGAAGGGAAATTCAGGTGTCAGGTAGAAGAAAAACGAAACAAATTCACATCAAATCAAAATCAAGATCAAGGTGTCTGGCAGTTCATCTCCCATTAGTCAGAGAGTTCTGAACCCTAATGGCTGTAGGGATTACATTTTTGTACCATCTACAATTATTTACACAGTGAGTTAAAAAATTACCAATGTATATGGGAATCTGAAAAAAAGGTGACACTCAATGTGGTGGTGTACACTCAGGTGCACATAAAGGAAAAAAAATTGAATATGTGGTCACTGTTCAACAGGTAAGGGGGAGACAGATACATTTACTCCTATGATGTAAAAACATTAAGTGAAATAAGGGACACTTAATTTAATGCATCTGTAGCTGGTCCAAACTAAAAACAGTGAGGGGCCTTAAAATCCATCAAGGCTTAAAGAAATGCCTCAGCAAGCTCAGCAAGGGGTCTCGCATTGACCAACACTTCTTAAAAAGTTGGCCAAATCGGTCGAGTGAAGCCCGGAGGCAGGAGAACCCCCACAGTCCTCAGGGTATCATCACCTCGGATGAAGCTCAGCATCGCATAGACCCTCCAGCAGTCTCCAGCCTGGAGCCTAGCCAGGAACGGCCAGCAGCAGTCTCCAGCCCAGAGTCCAGCCATCCACAGCCAACACCAGTCCCCACCCCGGAGCCAAGCCTGCAATACCCAGCAGCAGTCTCCAACCCAGAGTCCAGCCAACCACAGCCAGCAGCAGCCTCCAGCCCAGAGCCCAGCCAGTCACAGCCAACACCAGTCTCCAGCCCAGCGCCCAGCCAGCCACTGCCAGCGAAAGAAAGGAAGATGGAAGGAAGGAAACCTCAGATCCAGTGGCCCAAATCCAGCCAGAAGAGAGAGTGGGAGACAATTGACTCAGACCTCGTCCTCCTACTAGAACAACAGAAGGGTCCTGTCGAGAGAAAACTGGAGAAAATAGGGTCCATCATCTACAGCTATGGTGCGGAGAGGTTTGGGATAAAGGGCAAAACGCAGAGGCAGCAGAAAGACCCTCTAAACCAGTCGAAATCCAGGAGGCAGCGGGAAATTGACAGGTTGGTAAAAGAAAGAAGACAACTGACGATCTGCAGGCGGAAAAAAGCAGCGACTGACAAAGCTGCGAAGATCAGAGCACCTCAGATGACAACGTAAGAGGAAAGAACGGACAAGGACCCTCTTCTACAGCAATCCCTACAGCTTTGTTAAAGGCCTCTTTGACCGAGAAAAGAGTGGGAGCCTCAAAGTGCCCATAAAAGACCTGGAAGAGCACCTGAGGAAGACCAACTCTGATGATCGGAGGCATGAGCCAGTCACCATCCCGAACGACATACCACCAATTCATTCACCTGAATATCAAATGGACGTAACGCCCACCACATGGAGCGAGATAGAGAAGACCATGAAGCAGGCGAGATCAGCATCAGCACCTGGGCCCAATGGTATCCCGTATAGGCTCTAATACCTCTGGAAGTTGATGAAGGTGGCTAGGCAGAAGGGAGTGATACCGAAAGCATGGAGGAGAGCAGGGGGTATTCCTGATCCCCAAAGAGAAGGACTCGTCATCCATCAACCAGTTTCGCCAGATCAACCTGTTGAATGTAGAGGGAAAGATCTTCTTCATTGTCCTGGCCCAAAGGCTCTCTACTTTCTTGCAAAGAAACAACTTTATTGATACATCAATGCAGAAGGCCGGGATCTGGGATTTCTCAGGGTGTCTGAAGCATGGCAATGTCATCTGGCACCAGATACAAACTGACAAAAAGGAACGGAGAGAATGCTGCCAGAGAACTCCGGCAGGATATAACAAATCGACAACACTGCACTACCGGGGAAACTGAAGCTCTGGTGTTACCAGTTTGGGCTGCTACCCAGACTCTTGTGGCCACTGACCACGTACAAGGTCTCAGTTAGCCATGCCAATTGTCTGGAAAGGCTAGTGAACTCTCACGTGAGAAAGTGGCTTGGACTTCCCAAATGCCTCAGCAGCATTCACTACCAATTTCTAGTCTGGTTGAAGAGTTCAAGTGTGGCAAGGTGAGGCTGGACATGTCCCTCACCGACTCTCAGGACCCTACTCTGGCTACAGGGAAGAAGTGGACCCCAGCCACAGCTGTGCTACATGCCAAATCTGCTCTCCTCCATCGTGACGTAGTGGGCTACATCCAACAAGGCAGAGGAGGCTTTGGCCTTGGAGCTGTAACACCTCTCTGGCAAAAGGCATCTGCAGCCGAACATCGATCCATTGTGGTAGAGGAGGTGCGCCGACAGGAGGAAGCAGCCCGACGCTCCAAAGCCATAGCACAAGCCAAACAGGGCCGCTGGATGAGGTGGGAGAGTGTGCGGAAGAAAAAACTCATATGGAGCGAACTCTGGGGCATGGAATCTAACAGGCTGAGCTTCATCGTCCGAGCAACGTATGATGTGCTGCCCTCTCCCACAATTCTGCAGCTATGGCTTGGAAAGGACAATGTCAATCCATCTTGCCCCATGTGTACAACCCCTGCAACACTCAAGCACATCCTGATTGGCTGTAGGACCAGCCTCACTCAAGGCAGACACACGTGGAGACACAACCAGGTCCTCAGTTGTCTAGCCTATAAACTCGAGTGCAAGAGGGTATCCATCAACGCCCAACCCTTCAACAACCACCCTGCAACCAGACCTCGTCCTCTAGTCTATTCATGCCAGCTCGCCTACATCTCTTCGGGGATTAATACAGTTTTATTCTATTCTATTCTATAAGACTTAAAATAGAGTTCTTTATCAGCTGAATTCAGAGCATCTCCTAGAGACAAAAAACAAAACTGTTCTGAAAACACCTCACTTGCTGAACATCTGCTTTTCAACAGACTAACATTCACAAATGTTCCTCAAACAGCTCACATACAGGCCAGGATAGATGCTATCTAGGCGCTGAGAAACATACTGTCTCCCTACTCAGCTACTACAGTGCAGCAACTCAGTAGGTGTGAGACCAGACCTGTGAGTCTGACTAGGACTTTGTAGAGTTAAACAGTTTTAAAGTTTAAAAACGTACCTCCAATTATGGCAGAGTTGCGATCCACACCGTCACCAATAGCCTTGTCCTCACTGAAGGGGAAAACAGCTCCAGCTGTGGGTAAAGCAAACACTAGTTATCTGTTTGAACCCTGACACAAACTGTATTATTTTGACTTTGACATGCCCTTATTTTCCTTGAAACTGTGACATTTGTGTGTCTCTACCAGCTTCTATGTGCCAGGGGTCACTAGCGGAGGCCATTGGGGAGATGGTCAGGGGTGAGGCCCCACAGTTGGATGGGACTAATATCCCATGGGTGCTGACGGGAGCTGCCATGCCAGAGCGCAGGGCAGCTTTAAGTGGCGCCACGCTGTTAAGCTGTACTTTCGACAGGCAGCCCACAAAACCAGGCGTGTTGTAGCGCTCGATTAAGATGGGGTCAATCTGTCCTGTTTCTGCAAAAAAGACAGTAAGGTTTTTCTTATTATTGATACATTTAGATCCTTTCAAACATCTCTGGAAGCAATACAACTGAAACTCTTTTCAGGGTTCTATGTTACCTTTGAAAAGATTCACTGTTGTGACAGAATAATCTTGGATTTCCAGAATGTTAGTTAATTGTTCAGTACACAAGAATCTCAGCTTTGTTTAAAGTCTTACTGTCTGGAGTCTTGGCCACAGTTCCTTTTCCTGCTCAGATCTCTTACTACAAAAACTTTGATAAGTTCAGTTCTGTAGCAGCTGATTTATTTATTTATTTTTAGCACATATTGTGATGTTTAAATATGAGTGCTGCTGAAATGCCACATGATATTAGAAATAGTTACAAAGTACACATAATTTCAAAATGTAACATTTTACAAACACACTCACAAAATTAGTTTCTTTAAGCTTGTAGACCAAAGTCTCAGGTAACAACACACACATTACAAAATTTTACTGCTCTCACAGTAAATGTAAAATGCACTGTCAGGTGGAGTCATGATTTGAGATCACAAGAGCAGCTACAGAATCACTGGTATAAAGAAGGATAAATACAGAGGCTGAGTATAAAAATGTTTGTGCTTAAGCTTGCATATAATTTTAATAATGTGATGATTAAAATGAAAAGGATTATAGAATTGATTTAGAAGCTGTAATATTGTACAGCTGTACTGTGTAGCTGGAGATGAAGGAAGTTTCGTAATTCTAATCTGAAGCGAGCTGAAATTGCACAATGAAACTGAAATGTGTGTGAGGCATTGGTATAAGGAATACACAGGCAAAAGAATAATACAATAATAATCAAGTGATTTTGCTTAAAGCTGATTTTAATGATGTGATGATTATAATGTGTGTTTTTGTGTATGTGTGTCCGTCTGTATGTGTCCGTGTGTGTGTGTGTGATCGTCTGTTGGAGATGATTTTAATAATGTGATGATTAGAAATGATTCTTTAGAGTAAATTTGAGATTAATGTTGTGAAGAGTATATAAATGATTCCTTGGATGTTGTTAGAATGGATTTTGATAATTAAATAATTAAGAATAATTCTTCTAACTGCATTAAGGGTACCACACACAAAAACGAGAAGTGATGAAAGTGGACATGACTAACACCTACAGCCTGTCCTGATAGCTGTTAACAGCTTCCTTATAAGGTATGATGGGAAGCTGAAGCAAAATCTGAAGTAATGGAGAAATTGCAAGTCATGCTACTGAAGTTAGCTGTGTGTCCATGCAAATGTAATGGAAAGTTGCAAGTTATGCTACTGAAGCTAACAGGTGTGTGCTAACAATTAAAAAATATTTGTGTGAAATACTAAAGGGTATAAATAATTGTGACACAGACTTTTGAGACGGAGTTCTTCTTGGACATGGCTGAAGTTGGATCTTATCTAATTTGTCCAGGATAGTGGAGTTTTACTCTACTGAAGAGTCCTGATTGGTCTGCAATTATGCCAATGATGGAAGAGTGAAATATTGCCAATGTTCAACAGGGGATAACAGAAAGAGCGGCCGGGCTGGGACACTCAGCCTACGCTAGGAGCGTCTGGGACTTCCCTAAGTTTACCCTGTGTCGTTTCACAGACGAATTGGAATATTTGGACTTCCCTCAACTACCCAAGGATATACAAAGTGTTATTGCAAGACTAAATTGGAATACCGGGACTTTTCTCTCCCCCTGGATTCTGGAGAATTATGGAGAATGCTGAGACTTTGTACAAAGTTTTTCATTTCCTCCAAGAGATTCTACCAGAAACAGGTCAGGATGGGGTGTGGCAGCTGAGGCTAAGCTGTCTGTCCTCTCCACTCTAAAACATAAAATTAGGAAATACACTCATAAAAGCTCAGTTCTCGGGTGCCCCGATAGCCTATTGGTTATGTCGCGTGACCCACATGCAGAGACGTAGTGGCTGTCCTGGGTGCGAATCTGACCTCGGGCATTTACCGCATGTCCTTCCCCACTCTCTCGTTTCCGACTCTATTCACTGTCCTATCGAATAAAGGCAAAAAGCTAAAAATAAACCTTTGACCAAATTAGTTAACCCTGATCAAGAATTGTAAATTGTATTTGTCTGTCTAATTAAGAGCTGCTGCTTTGCCAATGCTAATATTATGCAATACATTTTTTTTTATCATGCATTTAAAGAGAAGCATTATGGATTTTTTAAATTAATTACCTGAAGTTCATGAATTCTACATGGTAGTAAAATCTTAATGGTTGTTCTAGTTACAAGTTGAACATAGGATTATAAACGGATCCCAGGGGTTTACTGTCCAGACTTCTACATTAAAACCTAACAACTTACCAAGAGCCAGGTCTCTAAGAGGAGAAGCTGTCGTTAACAGACGTGACTGATAAGGTGACTACAGAGGCTACTTAGTAGAGTTATCTGTCTGAGTAAGAGGGGTAGGCGTTTGGATGTAGACAGTTAGAAGCTAGGTGAGTTTTCCTCGACATTTATTCTGTTGAAACCTATTAGGCCCTAGTTCTATAGGCAGTTAGAATTGGACCCCTGAGATGGTGAGCTAGACCAGGTACCCTGTACAGGGTATACTCGGCAAGACTAACAGCACATACTAATATTCAAACTTTATGCTTTACATGGTCAAATGTTTTACAGCAAAGGGATAAAAGTAGACACCCGAGATATTGAACATGCCATCCCCTGCCCACAAAAAACAAAAGCATGAAACTTATAATACGCTTTGTGAGCAGAAAACAGAAATCTGATATACTAAAACAAGGGAAAAAGTTGAGAGGAACAAATGTCTATCTGAGAAACCAACCTATGAGAGATCAGTAAAAATAGTCATATAAATCATGATACAGCCTAACTAACCCATGACAAGTCTTAACACCTGCAACATACCTCAATCTGGAGTCTGTGATAACTATCTACCTCTACCAAAATTTGAATCTCTTGGACTAAAGACTTTTGAATTTACTGAACATAAAGAACATGACATGGAAAATGATTCTGACCCTGAGAATAATTTTTACAACACACAGAACAACTGTGAATACTATACGGAGGAACAGTTTACCAGAAATACACTAACAGCAGGAAGAATATCAATCATACATTTCAACAGTCGAAGTCTTAACTCAAACCTTTCAAAAATTAAATACTCTAAGACAATTAAACAATTTACGGCAATTGCTATCTCTTAGACCTGGCTTAGCCTGGAACAAACAGCAACTGTTGATATAGAAGGATATGAAATGTTTTCTGTCAATAGAAAAAAAAAGAAAAGGTGGTGGAGTTGCTGATGCATATGATACATTTTTGTCCATAATAACTGCTCTTTATGATAAACACTGTCCTCTGGTAAAGAAAGTAGTAAGCCAGAAAGCTGATGAAAAACCTTGGCTTACAAACGGAATATTGAATTCATGTAAGAAAAAAAAAAGTGTTATGTAAAGATTTTTTAAAGAGGAGAACAAATGAAGCAGAACTTGCGAGGCAACAAGACACGACAGATTGTTTCAGAATAAACAATTTAATCACACAAAACTAATTACAAAAATATTCAAACCCACACAAGGTACAACCAAGCTAGGAATGAAGCTAACTAAGGTAAAAACGAAACTAAAGGAGCTGCAGAACTAAAAGAGCTGCAGAGAATTAGAGCTGACTAAGACTCGCTATACAAACTAAGGTGAGGATGCACTAAGGATCGCTAATCGATCACGCTATAGAAGTGTATCTAAACACACCAACGAACAAGCTACTAACAAGCAAACTAACAAACTATATACACATGACTTAACTACGAGGCAGCAGAGAGTGAGGACAGAGCAAACTAGGCAGGCAGAGCATGACGTGTGGCGGCGTGATGGCAGCTGGCAGGTGGAACGCCGATGAATGAAGATGCCGGCAGAGGGTAGGTAGGGGGAAGGAATTCTGTGAGAAGCCGATCCGTTTCTTCAGAGGGTTGGATGGGCTTGTAGTAACAGCGAATGGAGATCCGGTATGTTCAGCTCAATGGTCCGACGAAGACTGAAGATTCAGCGTCAGGCTTTATCCAGCTGCAGCGTGAATCAGCAGAGCAGACCCAGGTGCGTCTCACTAGCTGATTGCAAGTTGTTCCACCTGCCGCCAGCCGAGCCGCCACACAGCGCTGCCACCCACCTAGAGAGAGAGAGAAGAGGGACGGGGAGGGAGAAACTGTTGTGGTATTTTTAAATTGAACAAATGCTAAAACTAGGAAAATAGGGTGTTTAAATCAGTTCTAAATAAATATGTATAAACTGTAACTCCATGTAAACTGCTACCCAAGCCACATTTCTGTGTTATGGCCAGACTTGACAGGGGAGGCGCTCTCTTTGCGCATGCGTATGAGGTAAAACGGCGGGCATAAGTTAAGGATTCAGGATGGAGCCAAAAAGTTGTAAAAGCGGTGGACATGGCACCCTTGGAAAACTGTGCAGTCAGCAGAATAAATCGTCCAGTCAGCATAAACAAGGAGGGAGGTGACTCCTAAGAAAAGGGAGGTGATTAAACTTTTAATATGATTAAATCACGCCCCAGACATGAATAATGCAAACAAAATGAGCATTGAGACATTGTGATTGGAATTTAAGAAGAGATGGGTTGTGGTTTCACAGACAAAGCTTGGAAGTATAAAAGTCTTTGCAACCCTTTGTTCGGGAGTACAAATCTCGAGGTTGTGCTCATATTTGTTGGTGCATTCGTGTATTGAATAAACATTATTCGCACCAGACTTTGAAAACTGTATGAAGACCCTTTTTTGAAACCTTTTTGAAGACTCCAATAGATGATCTGCAAGAGATTTTTTGACTACATGTTTGACTTAGCTGCCTGCTATCACTGGCCTATGCTGAGCAGAAAAGGTCACAACAAAACTGCAACTACCCGGTCCTAACCGGGGCATAACAGTAACTCACGGGTGTCCTTCTCCATAGTGGGCCACCAGAACTTCTGCTTCAAAACCTCCAAGGTCTGAGTGGCCCCAGGATGACAGGTTAGACAGGAGGAGTGAGTCCATATCAGCACCTGGATCAGGAACGAACAGATGATTGGGAGGGCCACCATCAGGGTCAGGATGTTGTTCCTTTGCCCTCCGAACTTGGGACTCTTTCTCCCAAACTAAAGAAGCCACCACACAGGTTCTAGACAGAATATTCTCGGGCTCCCCTTGGGACTCTTGAACCGTGAACTGGCGGGATAAGGCATCAGGCTTGATGTTTCGGGATTCAGGACGATAGGTCAGCGTGAATTTGAAGCGTGTGTCCAACGAGCCTGACGGGCATTCAGGTGCTTAGCAGAACGAATATACTCCAAATTCCTGTGGTCAGTCCACACAATAATTGGCTGCTCCGATCCCCCTAGCCATTGCCGCCATTCCTCCAGCGCTATCTTGACCACCAAGAGTTCACAGTCGGCAACATCATAATTCCTCACTGCTGGGGATAACCGTCGAGAGAAGAAGGCCCGGTGTCAGAAGCATCGACCTCCGCGATAAACTGCAGGCTAGGATCTGGTTGAATCAAGATGGGTGCGGAGGCAAATCAGTCCTTTAGGTCCTGGAAAGCTCGGTCAGCTTCGGGGGTCCAAACAAAGGTCCTGTTGATGGAGGTGAGGGAGGTCAAGGGGGCAGCAATCTTGCTGTAGTTCCGGATAAAGCGACAGTGAAAGTTTGCAAATCCAAGGAAGCGCTGTAGCTGCTTACGATTTTCTGGAATGGGCCACTCCTTGACGGCGGTGATCTTCTGGGGATCCATCTTGACCTCTCCAGCTGAAATGATGTATCCAAGGACAGAAACGGTAGGCTTGTGAAAATCACACTTTTTGGCGTTAACAAACAGACGGTTCTTGAGCACCACTCCAGGACCAGATGGACGTGTTGGGTGTGTTCCTCAGCACTGCAGGAGAAGATCAGGATGTCATCCAGGTAGACGAGGACGAATCGGTTCAGCATGTCCCTGAGAATGTCATTAATCAGGTTCTGGAAGACGGTAGGGGCATTGGTGAGACCGAAGGGCATGACCAGGTACTCGAAGTGGCCGAGTGGGGTGTTGAAGGCAGTCTTCCATTTAGAGATGTTCCGATACCATTTTTTCCCTCCCGATACCGATTCCGATACTTGTGCTGTGGGTATTGGCCGATACCGAGTACCGATCCGATACCAGTATGTTATAAAAAAATATATCATACCACGCCTGCATGACTGTGATATGATTATCATTGTGGTAAGGCCTGGCTCAGGTTAAACCCTTTGTAAAACACGAATAAATACAGCAAATTCCCAGTTGTGGCCTGTTGAGGGGCAATAAATATCAAAAGTATTTATTATATATTTATTGTAGTATTTACTTCCTCCTCCATCAGTCAGCTGAGTCAGCTCGCATCTTGATTGGCTATTGTTCCGGTACACGTGACGTCACACACTGTGCTGCTCGGCTCCTCAGAACACCACACACACTGCAGGATTTCTAGTCGCAAATATTAAACATGTTCATATATTATACAGCCCACATTCATGCCGTTTGTTTACACTGAAGTCACGTTTGACTACGCGAGACTTGGAATATTGAGTGTGAAGAACCTGATACTCTGCTGAAGAATCTGTTAGGCGCCGAGTGTGCACCCTCGAATGCACTACCGGGGCAGAGTTTTAAAGGGGGGAACAAGTATGTAAGCAGGACCGCGTGAGCGCGGCCCTGCAGGAGAATATGTAGAAAACAGTCTGAGCAGGACGCCGGGGAAACCTTGAGAGCGCTCTCCTGGGCGGGGAGAGAGGCGCGCAGCGACGGAGATGGATGAAGCGGTCTTTAGCGCTCCGTCACATTGGTGAGCTCCGTAGTGCACATCACATACTATAAGATCAGAAGAGATAAATCTTGCTTTAGCTTAGGTCCGAGCCTCGCGTCAACCGTGTCAACGGGCTCTGGCGCTGTGCGTCTGTCACGTGATCCATTCTTCCTCGTCAGTC
>OMNN01031671.1:4974-15644 GCA_900302755.1 Chromis chromis | reverse complement strand
GGCATCTTCTTCCTCATTGTTATCCTTGTGTCACATTTTAATCAATGTTTGATGTCAAGGATGTGAGTGCTGTTTTCTGTCGATGAATAAGTCAAACTCTGAACATAACAGCCAAAAGGGTTGGGGTTAATTAAAACTTGTAATTTGCTTACTTTCAGTGTCAAACATTTCAGCTCTCAAATATATGCTGATTTGATTGATGTAGATGCTGCAGGATTATCATTGTCACCTCACAGCAAGAAGGTTCTGACCTGCTGGCTCATTGGGACCATTATGTATGTAGCGCCAGCACCCCTGTAACCCTCAAAGGATAAGTAGATATCCCTAATATATGGATGGATGGATGGATGAATGATGTCAATTGTGTGAATTTTGCAACCATGTGGAAAACAACATATGTTAGCTCGTAATTCAAATTGAAATAATGTTTTCCCCCTATATTTTAGGCGGCTGTGGCTCAGGTGGTAGAGCGGGTTGTCCACTGATCGCAAGGTTGGCGGTTCGATCCCTGGCCCCTCCGCATGCCGAAGTGTCCTTGGGCAAGACATTGAACCCAAAGTTGCTCCCAATGGCAGGCAGGCACCTTGCATGGAAGTCTGTCGCCATTGGTGTATGAATGTGTGTGAATGGGTGAATGCGAAACACATTGTAAAACGCTTTGAGTACCACTAAGGTAGAAAGGCGCTATATAAGTGCAGACCATTTACCATATATTCTATCCACGTCAGTGTCAACACGTTGCAAATGTAACAATATACCTGATTACAAGTAGACCTGCATACATTGCCAGTGTCCATTACAATCAAACTGCCTGCTTCTGATGACTTGCTTTCATCATGTAATAATTAACATATCCCTAAAGTGCAAGACATGCATTAAGTCAGGGACAAGAATATATGTGAATGTTATATATTTATTGATGAAATAATCATCAAGCTGCAGTTCATTAGATGCTGCTTTATGTTTCTGTTTTAATTATTGGCCCTGGAAGATATAACGTGATAGGATCTTTAATCAACAGAGACAGAGGCTGGCTTCCAAAGGACACCTTGCTGACATGCTGAGCAGGGAATGTGTCTGCAAAGCAGATTCACTGATCTCTATGAGTACATGTGTCACATCGCCTTGATAATTAACAAAGGGATGTGTCAATTACCACAAGGCTATCAGGAACGCAGTGCCAGCAGGTGAGTTCTGAGGATGGGGATTTCAGCTGCAGCTCAGGCATCGCTGCTGCCAGTCAAAGGTACACTCACCTCTCTATACAGGTGGGGGGGAGACCACCACTGGCAACATCATTCCCACAGCAAATATTCAAAGAAGGGCAAATTGGACTCAGCTCAGCGGAGCAAGGAGGGCACACAGAGAACCCCTCCTCCGCCTTGTTATGCACATGCGTACTGCACGTCTTCTGTTCCCACAGAGACCCTGCATTTCAGCATCATCTGACTTACCTAAGAGTAGAGGCACATGGCAAGACTTCCGAGGCCTAATCAGTTTTCAAATCCACTGCGTCACATGCAATGATGGATTTTGCAGAGGGTCACCCTGAGATTTGTTTTTGGCTTAAATATACTCACCCCAGATAATGGGGTGTTTCTCCTGACTGTACCTGTCAGTGCTGACCCCGCTGTGGCTGTTGATGTAGCAGGAATGTGGATAATTCAACATGAATAAGTGTACACTGGTATGCTCTTCAAAAACGAAAGGGGAAGGAGACACAGTCAGATGCACACATATTATTATTATTCTGGGTCACATTCTAATCGACACTCATATTTACTGTTACTGAGATAAATTTCTTACCCTCATTACAATGCACAACCAATGCAGATTTTGGGCTTAAATGACCAGTGGTCTGACTGAACAGACATACACACTCTTTAGGACTTTCCAGTTCTGTAAAAGCAGATAATTGCAGGGAGTCTTTTCTTGAGCTGATTCACCACAATCCCACTCTTTATGCAGCTTTGATCCGGCGAATGATAGGGCAACACAACACTGGCCCTTTACCACCAGTCAAGGATGACCTCATCTCTGGTTCATATAATCTGTATGATCTGTGTATATTGGGCGCCCCGCTAACTGCACTCCTCAGCGAAGTAGCTGTGGGTTACAGAGGGCAGCTATCAGGCATTATGTGTCTTTCCGCCAGTCCTGATGCATCATTATGGAGCCAGTAGATTAGAGTAGTAGCTGTGTGATGTCACAGTCATCAAACTGCAGGTCGACTAGCGCAGGACCCTTTTACCTCCTCCCATGCCTGTAATGTAAAAAAAGGGCCTGTGCTTGCTGAGGCATCTTAAGATGCAGTGCAGCTGAGGGAGAGTCTGAACTAGGGTGATATAATATTGTGAACAGCTGGTGAATCTGTCAAACCTGTTGGACACTGAACTCACTCGAACCCAGTAAATACTTTCCATTTATCGCTTAAAGTGTTTACAGCTCTGAATTCCTAAAGCTCCACTTTATGAACAAATCTGGAATAAGGTATATCAGCAGGCATAGCCGTTCAGGGGGCTTACAAGCTCTCATGCTTCTGCAGTGTCACTTAGATTTAGCGAAGAAGAAAAAATCGCTTCACTGAGAATCCGCACGACGCAGCCAATTAAGTGTACATTATGTCAGGTTTGATTTTTGTCAGAGTTGAATGGTCACTGTGCGGCAACAAAGTTGAAACGGTGGATGAAGTCGGTAAGTTTTGCTTTCGCTTCTTGGTCAGAAAGTTCAGTCGCCTGCTGAACAACGTTACATTAATTAGCTGCGCGGTGACACATTCAGCCAGAAACACTGTAAACATTCATGTCATTAAATGAATTACGAGTCAAAGTTTTGCATATCTGCAACATAATAGTGTCAAATAAACAGCGTTCATATTCTACTTTACTCTTCTGTATTTTGCCACTGAAATTAAATTATTTCCACACAGGGGTTGTTAAAGTTTCATTCCACTCCCTCCATTTCCGTCCCTCCCTTTCTTTCTTCCTCCCTCTATCTCTCTATCTGTCTCTAAAACAGTGTTTAGTATCATTAGTTTACTGCCATGGATGTCGGATCGGAAGATAAATCTTTTTTTATGACTGGGCTCTTAACAAAGTCTTGACAACTGAGCAGACTAAATTAATTTACAGTAGCCAGGCAAGTACATTGACTAAGTAAAATGCCCTGAGGGAGTAGCATACATGGAACAGGCCTGTTGAAGACTTGATTCTCTTTCCTTTTAGAAAACCGAAATAATGAAAGAAAAAACAGTCACTATAAAGATCATTGAAACAATTCATAACTCAGAGAGAAGCTGCACATTTTTCGTCATTTAGAAATATCACTGTTCAGAGAACTACCAGATTTGGAAAACATCTCACTCCAGATAATCAAGCAGCTTTCGTTAGGTATGTGAAAATTCAATATATCTGTGCTGGGAATTATGTCAACAAAGTGGACCAAGATAGCGGCTTGTTTACCATTTGTCATATTATATCAAGCAAAACCGCAGATGGTGTTATATTTGCTAAAATGAAATGAAATGTCTATTTTATAGTCATCAGAATGTTTGCATTTCCACAACAGTTCAGTTATATTTGCATTCTATTAACTAGACTATTTTTGTACCATATTATTTGTACAAAAGTAGAATGAACCAAAGTCGGGAAAAAAAATACAATTAAGTCATATTAAATTCAAATCTAAGATGGTATCATTTAATGTTCATAATATACTTTTTAAAAATTTCTTTTTATTTAGTCAGTTTAAGTTTAGTGTAGCTTTAATTTCACACATCAAAAATAATACTCACACAGTCTTTACCTTAATTTTCAAACATGTTAGCTTAATTTGTATTGACATCTTATTTTTTAACTGGAAAGCTGTTGTAAATGTGCTATATAATTAACGGTGACTTGAATGGACTATAAGTTTCTACCTATATTTAAAGCTACCATAACAGCAGTAACTCACAAACACAAAAGTCCACTCTTTGTTTAACAGGTCAGATGTAGCCTATATTACTATTTTCTTTAGCCCTTCACACTCACTGGCCAAATACAGGCTGAGTGAAAATACCGCCACTATATTCTTAATAGAATCCGAATCATCGTCTGAACGACCAATCAAATGGCATACACCATAAGATCCCGACACCACGGCAACCACAGCAGTTATTGCAACAGTTCTTTATAATGAGACGCGCACTGAGCAAAATGGCAGATGGATCACCATTTTCATCGTAAGATTCCAACAAACAAAACACTTCCTAGCTTTTAGTCTTTATATTTATAAAAAATAAAAAATAAAAAAAAATAAAAGTGGGGTGAGCATTAGAGGTTTAAGGCAGATCTTATTTTAACCTTGAAAATATCTGTTTAAATATTAAGCTATATTGACGTTTCATGGAGTGAATTGGGTGCACTGTGGTAAATATTGCAGCAGCTTTAGGATCTTGCGGGTCAAGCATTACAATTTAAAAACTGATGAGTGGGACAGGGCAGATGTGAGACAGCTAAATATGTTTAAGAACTGTGACCTTTATTGTATCATGTTTTGCCTGACACCTGTCTTCATTTTGTGAAGACGTAGCGTATCTGATCACCATCGGCATGGGAGGACGTTTGTCCTTGATAAATATGGATATCAGTACACAAATATAATTGACTTGAACTCCATAAACAGAAGGAGCAAGCGTTGGCATACCAACAGGATATCTGCTGTATGGAGTGCATGCATAGACACATCACTCTGTATAGTACGCACAGGAACCTCATGTTCAGTGTCATGGACTGCAATTACAATCAAGTTAACCTCTCCTGAGCTTTTCTTGCAGTTTTTTCTGTATAATTTACAAAGTACAGCGGCTACATTTTACGGTATCACACCCTTCCACAAGAGTGGTGCATCTATAGCGCAAATGCAATGCATTTGTGCCACAGCATGGCATGTGTTACAGTAGAGTTTCTGTGGGTGGTGCTGGGACATCATGCTTGGGAAGACTAAAAGTTTTGGACACACACACAGATTGTGTTTGGTTCATGTAAGTGTAGCAAAGTGCAAAAGGGAGACGGAACAGTAAGGTGTCACAGTGAGGTGTGACAACAATAGCTTCGCAAACAAAAAATTGATATCTTCGGAAAATCTTGTTCTCTGGATGTTGCAGAGTCGTGTGGTGTGAACACGCATTTCCAAGCTCTGACTTTAGTTCTATTTTCTACATTTAATTAGCATGATGACAATTTGAAGAATAATGAAATGCTGGAAGAAAAAAAACAGGAAAAGACAGTTGGAAAGGAGGTTATGATACACAGTATTAATGAGGCCCTGTAATCCGGCATCTCCAGTATAACAGGCTGAATAATAAGGTGTAGCTGACCAGTTTGATCTGTGTGGAGGTGTATGTGCAGGGGGTTATTTTTTTAGCAGCTTGGTATCATTCGCTCATGATTTAATATTGTAAACACTGTAGACTCGTATGCTTAATGCTACGCTCTGGCGGATTACCTCCCACCGAATCAGAAGCCGCACATTTATCAACACATCTGTCTTTTCGTCTTCAGATGGCTGCAGACATTTAATGTGCTGAAAGAAAAGAGTTTTGTGTAAAGCAGCTGCAGAAAACAGATACTGTGAGAATCTTTCTTTTATAGATAATTGATTAATTTACCTGTGTTTCTGCTTCACCCGCTTTTGGATGCAGATTTCAATGCATTTGTTTTTTGTGTGTGCTTAATTAAAATGCTTTTGCACTTGTTCAGCATTATTCCAATAGACGATATTAAGTTGTTTTTGTTGGTAAAATCACCAAGAAACCAACACGGTGGTTTTTGTGCCAGAAACAGATGGTTTTAAGACATCTAAGTCTGAGACCCATTTCCGTCAAAATATCACCATCTTGCTTTGCACAGCTTTATTTGAATGAAGCTCCCACCTACGTCCCTACCTGTTTGTTCCTCTGTGCCCATCAAGATGCTGCGATCTCCACGCTGAGCACCAAAATACACCAACAGAAAAAAATGAATTTCAAATTCATGTACTGCTTTCATGCTACACACATTATGGACAGAAGGTAAAGCCAGAGGCACTGACCAGGGCAGAGCTGCAAACACATTTAAAATGGCAGATGAAAGGACAGTGAAATTGAATTTGAATATTTTTTTTCTTTCTTTTTTTTTTGACCCGTTATATAATTTTCTTCCTCATCATTATTCATCAGTTTCTTAAGCCCCACTGTAACTCAACATTTTATTTATTCTTGAGAACTCAGGTCTTTTTTGGGAGAACTTCTCACACTTAACATTCCAACTTGTAAACAGCCTCAGTCGCCATGATGTTTAATTAAAATCAAACATTACCTGAAAAAAGTACATGACACTGAACTTCAATTAATGGCTATTGTTTAACATTTTAGTTTTTTTCTGTACTTCTACTTTCAGTTGACATGCCATTCCATTAATAATATTTGAAATAAGCAAATGACAGAGTTTTTATTGAAATAAACAGCATGGAAATTAACAGCAAAATAAATCTGTTTTTCTGTCCTAATGGGTACTGTCCACTAGTGGTATATAATATTTCTGCATTGTTTCCTCCTCATTCATGAGTGGATGAATAACCAATCAAGACCTCATCTGTTTGTATTTCTTTCAATAACTGTAGCTTATCATTACAGAAAGAACAGTCTTATCTGCTTCTTAAACCCCTACAAGCTCATCTCTGTGTAGCAAAACTATATATCTAGAGGCCTTTTTTATCATGACAATAATTCCTTCCTGCGCTTCGAATGGCTCACATGTATCTCTACACCATTGACTCCTTTAGAATATGTGGATCTGCGAAGTCTCTGCCTCTTTCCCACTCCTCTGCCACTTGATGCATCTCAACAGCTTACCCATGACTCTGCTAAATCACTGTAAAACCACCCTACATTACACAACGGCAAATTTGTCATATAGCAGTAATTGAGCCATACATGAAGAATAACGATACATAAAGCCCCACCCCGCAACTAGACAGGATTGGTTCCTTGGGTTTGTTACATATGAAACCCTGGCGGTCTGAGTCTGTGTTTCTTAAACTGTCATTTGTATGTTGCAGTTTCATGGTGAAAATGTCCACCTTTTGCATCTTCTGTTTATTTCATTTCTGCCAGTGATGTGTCTTCTAGCATACACCGATCAGCCACAACATTATGACCACTGACAGATGAAGTGAATAACATTGATCATATTGGTACTATGTGGTGTTCTGCTGGAAAACCTTGGATTTTGCCATCCATGTTGACAACACTTAGACACCCAAATAAACCTCGTTCCAGAACAAGCACACTCCCTCATGCAAATGGAAATCCCAAATGTCACTGGCCTACCCCCGCAGGAAAATGCCCCCCACCACATGGCAAAAACATCTAACAATCAGGAACATCTTGAGGAACATGACAATGGCCCAAGATGTTGATTTGACCTCCAAACTTCCTAAACCCCATTCTGATCAAGCATCAACAGGATGCAGTGGAACAAGTTTGATTGACAGAGGACCCACTGCACAACCCAGAGTACCCAAAGGATCCACTGCCAAGAACCTGGTGCCAGACCCTATAGGACACCCTGAGAGGTCCTCTTGTCCATGCCCAATGGTTCAGAGCATTTTTGACCACATAAGGGGGACCAACACAATATTAGGCAGGTGGTCATAATGTTATGTCTGATCGATGTATAAAAACACCATATGGACATGTTGGCACGATGGAAAAACTTGCTTTTCAAAGAGGGTGTCTTTAAAGTAGTTGCTAACATCTAGTCGTACAACAGCAGCCACAGGTTAATTAGCATACTAGCAGCTGCCAGGTCTGCTAGTTTAGTCCAGCAGATGGTGACAATATGACAAAAAAATGGATCGTCAATAACAAGTTAGCTAGTAATCTGATCTAAGCCCGGGCAGCTTTTTAAATGCACTTTTATATGTATTCTTGTAGGTCAAGCAGCAGGCCTTTAATTTTTAAGAAGAAAATCAGACCACCAAATCAAGACAATGTTTTATTATGTTCACAATATAGACTATTTGATATCCAGAGTCCTGCTGCCACCCTCGGATAGGCAGAAGAAATGGATATTCAGTGTAAAAGATTGTGATTGTTAATCCGATGCAGTTTTTTTTCTATATTGCATAGGGTTGAAACAATTCACTAGCTACTTTTTTAGTCTCATTACAGCACCAAAATAGAGTAGTGGAGAGGGAGCAACTTTGTGACATCTGGTGGCAACAAAACAGAGCAGCATGTTGGGTTTTATGAGGTTGTGTGTAGAATTGGAAGACACTGCATTCTTCTGGAAAATACCCTGCAGGAGCATAGCAAGCAAGCTGAAAGTGCGGCACTCTGAAGTGCTGCCACTGTAGAAAAGCCATAACCTCATCTTAAACATCTAATTTCGCAAATCATAAATTTTTCATTATCATGCAGGATCCTTAATTCTAAATAAATCGTGTTCTGAGAAACATTAACCCGGCTGAAGGCCTGGCCGCTTTCAGACATGGAAGGCTGTATCTTTGGGAGAGCACCATCTCCTGCGCCCATTCTGCTTTAGGGGACAACAGTGAGCCGATGCAGCTCCCCATCTGAAGTGACAATCCTGACAGAATAAAAGTAATGGCAGCCCTAAACAGTGGGCAATGGATCTGACAAACATTTAGATGCTATCTCCCAGTTACACTGAGTAACTGCACTGCCACTCCTACCACACCAGTGTAGCCACTGGCAACACCAGCCAGACATGTAATCCCTTTGGACAAGAGAGCACCTCATCAAGCAAAGGCCCAAATCAAAGTAATTGACAAAAGCAGCGAAATAATGAATAGACTACAACTGGATAAACAAGCATTTTTATCGGAATAAAGGCTTCAGCTGAGTGCACTGTGCTGTCCAAGTGAACATAAAAGAAGGCGATGATTTAGGAAGTTAACAATGACAGAATAGTAAAAAAACGAAATTGAAATGTGTTTATCCATTTATACTTATCACAATAAATTTATGCTTCACGCGCATGAATAATTGCATGCGATTTAAAAGAGAATGCAATTTAGATCCTTGGATTTCATTACAGTGTTCTCCATTTTACAGACTACAGTCATGATAAATATTAACAATCAAGTACATGTGTCAGACAAGAATGGCTTTATTGCTGCATTCTTTACTTTTAGTTCGCTTGTTACCCTTTTTGTATCAAGCAGTTGTAAAGCACACTAAGCCAAACAATATTTCCTCACCTCATTTATGTCCCCTCTGGGTCGCATTCAGTATCTCGGCGTAGACTTCATCACACACACAACCTATTTGCAGATGCAATTTTATCCCAGCTGCTACAAAGATAATTCTATGTTGCTTGTTTGATTGTGTTTTCCCTATATAGGCTGTGCGCAACCTTCGAAAGGGGGTTTCTGGGGGTCTCGCCCTCGGGACATTTTGGCGATTTAAAACCAATTCCCTGCGATTTTACAATACATTTGCATATTTTATGTCCATCTCAACTTGAAAAATTGATTTATTGTGCAAAAGTTCCCCTAATCACAGCAGCCCCGCGGTTCGGTAATTGAGGTGCCATTTGTTCCTTTGGCACCTCTCTAAAAGTGTGTGGTCACATCATACATCCATGGGTAATACTTTTTTTTTTACAATACACAGTGCTTAGCAGAATCTGTGTGTTCTCTTGATATATCCCAGTTTATAGAATGTGTACTTACACTGTACATCATGTGGTGCAGTAGATGTGAGAATGAGCGACTTCTTTGTATTATGTTGCACAGCTGTACATCAACCACCAAATTTTGATGACAATAATGCTCATTTACAACAATTTTGCAAAACTATAATATGTCTTGGTGGAACATAATGCCATCTGGTTTACCTCATCAGCCTTTTAGACAATCCTATTGAGGAAATCAGTTTTTCTTTTCTTCCAATAATATCCACTTGCAGCAATTATGGTCCAAATTGCCTACTGATTCTGCTGCTCATCTTTGTTCTCAAGTGCAAAACACCTGCTTATCAAAACATTACCAATAGTGGTCGAAAACTCCACAAGCAACCTTTATTGCAAACCTGATAAAACTGTGTAATATATATTATTGTAGGGTCTTAACTGTAATATTTAACATAGTCAAAAAATTGGTATACAGTAGTCCCTCGCCATATCGCGGTTCACTTTTCGCGGTCTCACTGTATCGCGGATTTTAAAATTGTATATACCAATCAGAGCACTGTGTTCTGTATCCTGGGTCCTCCGTCTCCCGCGTATAGCATGCGTTCAGCATCTCGCCTCGTCTGATCGCTGCGCATAGTGTTGCACACACTCAGCGAATGTGGGGAGGGTTTATAAAGCATTAAAATACATATAAATAATAAAATAAATATAAGGTCGCTACTCCGCGGATTTTCGCCTAGATAGACGAAGGATTACTGTAATAGGACTCAGACTTCTTTACTGTCATTCGACCCTTTACAGGATGAACAAAATGCAGATTCTCAGGTCTTGGCGTAGCTTATAAAAGATAAGATTAAAGATAGAAGTATAAAAATAATAAAAAGTAAATAAATAAAATGGGTGGGCATTAACTATAATATCAAAACTTAGGTAAATTCCTAACATTAATCTTATTTCTGCATTGGAAAGCACTTTGAGCTAATGTATGTT
>OMNN01031667.1:0-13506 GCA_900302755.1 Chromis chromis | reverse complement strand
AAAAAAAAAAAATTATTAAGAAAAACAAATATTTGATAATTATGCATGAGCTCAAAATATGACTAAGGCAGAGTGTTTAATTTGCTTTACATATTGCAGTTGGAGAGAAGGGAATCACTGTTTCTAAGTTATTATAAACAGATTTTCACACTTGACACTGTAGTGCATTTTCACTTTACTTACAGTCCAACCTACACATTGACATCAATAAATCATTTTCTGACTCAAAATGTGTAGAATTTCACACTGTGTCAAAGAGGATCGGGTGTTTGCTGCACATATGTCAAAAAGGTCAACAATTTCCTACTTATTTTTCTCACACGTCTGTAGTAAATTCATTAAAGACCCTCTCTGGTGAGAATCCAGTTTTGTACCTTGTTAACTTGTCCATATGGTGGTGTTACTATACTCTAGAAGACACACAATGAGAAAAATAAGCAGTCAACACCATATCTGAGCCTTTCATCTTTTCTTCCTACTGTTGCTAAAGCTCTTGTTAAAAGTGAATTGCTGTATTTCTTGGGTTTTTCTATGTAATATAAAATTGTAAGAAACTTACCCTACTAGGTAAAGTGTGTGAAATGACTTAAGTTGTGAATTGGCGCTCTGTGAATAAAATTGTGTAGCAATGACAGTCTTAAAAATATATATCAGACTTCCAGGGTTTCAAATCTAACTTTCAGGATGGGACTTTCCATATAATTTTTATTCTTCAGACTCAGTTTCCAATTTGAGCATGATGGCTGAACTAGTCCAACTTTCCATTGTGTGGCATAATGTAGTTTTACAGTGTTGAGTGAGAAGGTGAGCTGGTGTGCTTAAGCTGCAGCCAAGGCATAGGGATGCATGGAGATAGAGGGGACTTAATAGACATTCTAAAGCAGGAAAAAGGATTATTTTCATGGGAAAAAAATTAAATATGTAATTTTAAAGGGAAAATAGTTGCTAATTGGATACAGCAAGATAAGAGAGTTAGATAAACTGTTTGTGCTGCTTTAATCTCTCCACCTTGACTCATGCTTCAGAGGACAGACAGCACAGAAATTAATTCCTTTGTCTAGACGTCTTTACAGTGACTGAGCATGCAAATGAAGAGTAGGTGTAGTGCATGCTTCAGTCAGTAGAAAACAAAAGATCTGTCTACAGAAAATCCTGCACTACATTACCGGTTATTTCTCACTTTGTGACTGTCTAACATGGTGAAACTTACATAGTCTGGGTCACCATGAGAAGAGAAGAAAAGAGAAGAGAAGAGGAAATCTATACCTGCTGTCGGGAGAATAACACGTCTCTCCTCTTGTGGATCTCCCTGATGAGAGTCTGAGTTTCTCTCACACTGTAGTTACTCTTCCTCTTCCTCTTCAGATGCTTCACCTGCAGGAAATCCAGCTTGGCAGCGAGGAGGGGACAGAAACCCCCAGAGATACAGAGAAAGAAACAGAGTCGAGGTGAGACAGCTGGGGAAAAAGCAAGCAAAAAAAGATACAGGGAAGAGGGAGCTGTAGGTATGAAAGAAGAGATGAGGTGTATCAGATGGAAACAGGGGTGTAAAGACAGACAGATCACAGGTCAAAGTAAAGGGGGAGACTCAGTCTTTAGATGACGAGACGTGTGGGTGTTTGTCATAAAGGTTAGTCCATGTCTAACGGGGTGCCATTCTTTCGAAAGCGCAACAGTTCTCATCAGGGAGGAATTCCTCTGTGGCTCGAACAGTATCTGGGAACTTTTCCACCTGCGAGACAGATTCCAGCTGTTGCACTAGACGCTCCCTCTGCGTGAGGACATGTGAGACTCTGAGTTAAAGAAATATCAGCTGGAAAGAAGTTGAGTTGCACGGATCCCACCAGGGAGGCCGGAGGTGTAAACCATCAAAGGACTCGATATGATTTGATGTAGCTACAGCCAGTATTATTATGACAAGACTTGCGTTGTTTTCCACCTTTACTTCTTTGACGTGGCTGCTGCCAGGTGAGCTTACATACGTGGGGAAGCATCACAGTCTGAAAGGCCTCCTGTAGGTAAAAACAGAGAGCAGGCAATGTTATTTGGTTGTTTGGTATGATCTGTTAAATAACCCAAAATCACAAATGTGTTCGCCCCAGCCCAAAATGAGAAAAGCTCAAAAACAAACACAAAAAATGAAATGGGAAAAAAAGAAACCACAGAGGAGGCATTGGGAATGAACATGCAATAGACCTCCCAGTACAGTATGCAGTGAAGGAGCGTTGCAATATGGAGAAATGGGCTTACATTAAAGTATCAGGTGCAATAAGTTAGTCTGTCAACTATTCGGTGTAAAATGTACACATGTTGAGCATCTTTTAATTTGTATTCTTCAATGGAAAAGTCAGAAAGGTGTTTTTTTTTCTATAAAATTGAAGTATCTTAAGATATTACATCATGTCACATTTTGAATCTCATTCACTAACAACCACACCTTGGCAATAAGACATGTAGATCATGAGGTTATAAGTGCCAGGGGTGACTATACAGTTATCACCAGCTAAGATTTTAGTTTTCTCTGAAAAATAAGAAGACACTACATTCGACAATTATACATACACTGTAAAAATACTATTACTGTAGTGTGCATGGAGTCATTTATGGTAAGTATATCAAGCATGTGGGGTTTTTTTTTAGCGTAGAATATAAAATGTATGTAACCTATAAGCAGTTGGTGCTTGTAGATTTTGCCTTTTAGTATCCCTTGATCATTTCTAGTTAAAAAAAAAAATAACGTGTTTTTTTTTCTCGAGGAATAGCAGCCTGTGAGTATTTTTTTTTTTCTAACCACGGGAGCACAACCCAATTTCACCACCACAATCAGAAATGTAATGTTGCATTATATCTTACCACCACCTGCAATAAAACATGATCTATAACGTGTAGTAAAATCGGCTCACCTTACGCACAGAGAAACACCGCAATCAAAACAACACCGTTGAATTGCAATTTTAATGCTGCTTTCAGGAGACCGTCAGAAAAAAAAGAGATCTGAAGTTTCCGTTGTAAATACGGTTTAGGTTTAAGTCAGATGTTGTTATTTGGAATGTAATATTTGATCTTGGAATAAAAACACAGATTTCTTTTTTTTAATTCAACGTAACGTTACTTTTCTCATTTTGTTGCCTAAAAGAAAAATGCGATTCAGTTTTAATGATGTAAGTTGCCTTAAATATGTTTTCCTAAAATAAAAGGGTTAAAATACAGCATATTTACAGTCAGTAGGATTCCCTGGGTTTCCTCTGAAATCTCATGTCATGATTTATTTCAAACTGCTGTATGTATTAAAAGCCCAACACGAGACAACTTCGTATTTACAATTTTTCTGAGGACATTTGAATGTATCGTTAGTGGCGCACCGTTTCCACCGCTCCTATTGGTCAATCCTCCACCGCGCCCACTTATGACGCCACTGACTCTCGCCGGACTCTTCCGGGGCATGTGTACCGCCGTCAAATGCAAAATGTAAACAGAAAGTCTGCTTCGTGTTGTACATTTATCAGCAGCTCTGACTTAACCGCTGCCCAGCTGTTAAATTCTTAATATTTAAAGTACACAACTTCCAAACTTATCACACAAACTTTAAATGCTAACGCGCGATGCTAACGCTAGCTCACTGACAACTTGTGAGCAGCCCGGAGTTGTGGATGAGTCCACATGACAGAGGTGAGGAGATGGGCTCTGTCCGCTGGGCTTTTCGCTGCGGGTCGTGGACACCCAGCAGGTCCGACTGGCTATTCGCTGCTCGCTGCATCCAGCGGGAAGAGAAGGACAGGATCGGACAGTTTGTGTTCGCCAAGGATGCTAAGTCAGCCATGGTGAGTCTGAAACTGAACCCTCTGCAGGTCCTTCCTCACTTGCCATAAATTATATCTACAATACACTACAGAAACGAGTACACTCCTGTGCAATATCACTTAAATGTTAGTTAGTTTAACTGAATGAACATGGTTTAAAATGACCTGTGAACACCAAAACCTATGGTCTGTGTCTATTTGTATGTCTGTATCATGGCTCCACATGGAAAAGAGTTGCCAGTGGAACTTCAAAATCTGATTGTGAGCCTTCACAAAGATAGAAAAGGATGCATGAAGATCAGTAACCAACTTAAAATCAGTGGGAATGCAGTTGCAGCAATAATCAGAAGGCATAGAACCAACCATAGTACCACTAATCAGAACTGCAGTGGTCATCTTCTTAACATGACACCTTTGCACTACTTACAATCTAGCTTTCAAAAACATACAGGCAAGTGCTTCAGATTTGGCACAGGGGTTATCAGTGGAAATCAGCGTTTCTGTGAAAGCTCAGACATAGGGGGATATTGTATAATGTCAGCCTCTATAGATGGCCCACCACAGTGAATGCATCCTCCTAACAGTGAAGCACAGAGGTGAGAGTTTGATAATATAGGGCTGTATATGTGCTAAAGTTGTTGGGGACATGACATTTATAGATAACTGTGGATATTCATAACATTCCAGCATTATAACGATGCAAAGAACAGACAGAATCACACAAGTGTCGAAACAGGAAAAAGGTGAATTACTGTAAGGTCATACAATGTTAAATCATTTGACATTTAAGTGGTTGCACAGGGGTGTGAACACTTCTGTTGTAAACTGTATGATGTATATTACACTGACTGTGTGTCTGCCTCTGTTACCCAACAGGCTGGCCGGTTGTTGCTCAGGAGGTTTGTGTGTGAGAAGATGGGGATCCCATGGTCAGAGATCAGGCTGGAGCGATCTCCCAGAGGAAAACCTTACCTGGCCACACCACTGAAGGTTCACTCTATTCATTTTCTCATCGAGTGTTTCCAAAAAACACATCAGTCTTAAATTTTTGCAAACTATAGTTATCACATTAAGGAGGCAACCCATTAGCGCGTTCCATATTTTCTATGACTTTACTGCTCCAATTCCATTAATCAGATAGATGTATTGTTCATAATTTTGCACACACTATCCCAAAGGTTCTGCAGGTTTGAACAAAGTTTGGCAGCACAGCATGAGTTGGCCCAGCAGTGAATAACACTTAAGTAATGAAAATTAGGCTGAGTCACAGGCCCACTAGAAATACATCTGTGATCCATTACTCAGGTGGATTTATGTTGGACAGCATGAATAGATTTGTTATAAATGCAGCTTAAACACTGCTCATTTGTTAAGCTCAAGACATGACTTATTTATATTAAAGGAGGTTTATTGGACTGCAGCTGCAATTTGGCTTCACTTTCTACATTTCAATTTAGAACGTCCACAGCTACGAGGAAAGACACAACTTTTAGCTGTCAGGAGACACCAAAGTAGTTTACAGATATCCATGTCGATTTGAACATCTCCTTTCTTGCTGTCTGCTCACAGGTCAGTTCAGAGTCAGGTCCGTCCTGGAGTTTCAACCTCTCCCACCAAGGGGATTACGCTGTGCTCGCTGCACAACAGGGGATGCAGGTCGGGGTGGATGTCATGAAGACTGCCATGCCAGGTAGATGCTGGGGTTCACAGATGAACATAAATGTGCTGATATGTTTTTGCAATCACTGTGAAACAAGTACAGTTCAAGAATACCTTTACCTTTTGAGCTGAATAACACACACTTGTTGAGACAGATACAAAAAGACAACAGTCTTCATAACAGCCTTTAGTTTTAATTAACCGTTTATTATTTTTGTGGATGACCCAACTCCAACTTTTATTATAACTTGCCATCGTGTAATGCAGAGTAGTTTTGCTGTGTTTAAGGACATTTGTATGTAAGTTGGTGCAGTGCATAGCAGAGGAGTGAGTGGAGACGGAGGTGAGGACTTCATAAATCTGCACATTGTTGAGGGAGCAATGCTGTAGAGTTAGTACACCACTGTAAGGGATGAGGGAAATACTTATAAATATGCCATTTTGACACACAGAGATGAGTGTTTAGGGGTTTAATCAATGCCAGGAGAGAAGCTTTCAATATTTAAATACAAAAAGCAATGTCAGTTGTGATTTTAATCCAGCAAACAGCAAAATCTGGTAACCTTGCTATTTTATATACCTGAAATCCCTTTACGTCAAAAACTGGAGGAAGAAATAGTTATGCTTGTGTAGTTCCCTGTCTCTACCACAAGGGGTCACTGTTGTCTCATATATGAAAGTCTTGGCCACAGCTGCTTGAGTGTGCAAATTTGGATTTGTGTGTGTGTGTTATTGTCACATTTATCAATTTATCAATTATCAGATATTTTTGAGAGAGGAAACAGTCCACACTAATCTCGAAAACGTGTGTAATTACAGAGGACTTCTTTCTTTTCTCCCATCATCTCCCCCCTTCCCTTCTCCATCCTTTCCTCTTTCTTTCCTTTCTAATGTCCTAACACTTCTTTCCCTCCCTCCCCATCCTCCAGGTAGCAGCTCTGTGCCGGAGTTTTTCCGCATCATGACTCGTCAGTTTACAGCGTACGAGTGGAGCATCATCCAATCAGCCGGCTCAGAGCACCAGCAGCTCGCCGCGTTCTACCGCCACTGGGTAACCATGGCAACCATACTACTCTGTCATCACATTGCATCGCTGCTGGGCCCCGCGGGCAGTGTTTTTTGTGTGTTCATTGCCGGTGTCTTCAGAGACAAACGCATATTTGTACATTTTGCACATACATGTGCGAACTCGTTTCTCACATTCTGTCCTGCTGGATCTCTGCACGTCCTTGTCGCACAGCAGTCCTCTCCTGCTTTTCCTTTTTCTTGTTTGTCTCCTCCTTTCTGTCGTGTTCATTCTCTCTCTCTCTCTCACACACACACACACACACACACACACACACACACACACACACACACACACACACACACACAGATGGTCAGCGAAGGCAACAGTGGAGCTAAGTAAAGATGCTGTGAGATTGAGAGGGTGGCACAGAGACGTCAAGCTCTGATATCACCACCACACTGTTGACTAATGGTAGAGCTCAACGGTTGCCATAGCGATTAGCCTTGTAATAGTGTTATTGTGGCTTATTGGCTGTCAAGGAGGGTTGGTTTTGGCTGGACACAAACACACACACACACACACACATTCTCTCACACAAACACAAAGATCCTCATTTGTATACACGCTGTTAAACATGTGTGCATAGATTCCCATCTGTTGTGGTTTTAGGTTGTGCTAGATAGCCAAAAGCAGCAAAAAGAAGCACACAAACTGTCCTTTTCGCCTTTCTCAGACAAACAAACTTAAGTTTTTTCCCCCATGTGTGCGCGTGATCATTTTCTGCATGTAACTGATCACGTTTCCTCCCATTTCCACCAAGGCCCTGAAGGAGAGCTTCATCAAAGCCATCGGCACAGGTCTGGGCTTCAACCTGCAGAGGGTGGAGTTTCACCTACCGACTGAACCGCTCACACAGGGCCAGGCGCTGCACCAGACCAAGATGCATCTAGATGAGGACCAAGAAGAGGACTGGATATTTGAGGTAAGTCTGGTTGAAAACAAGGTTGAAGAGTGGGACAAAAAGTACCTACCAAGGTTCCCAAAAATCTTGCACTTGTCCATCTTGTGCACATTCAAACAAGCGAAAAAGACTCAAGACAGCTTGTAGACTGGTTTGCTAACAGAACAGCACAAATCCCAAAGAGGAAATGGCGACACAATATTTCCCACACTCCCAAAATATTTAATAAGTCACCCAGCATTTCGATCTCCTTAGTTTTCATCAGCTTGCAAACCGAAAAACTCGTCTTCTGTGTTTCCGCCTCCCGATCAGCTGCCAGATTTAAAAGGCACTGTGCCAAACCACTCTAGTTTCTGGGTTTTCTTTTAGTGTCATAGCTTGTTTAAAGATGGGCTTCATTCACATTTCTGGATTCTGAAAACGCTCATTTCCAAGGTTTTATAACAGCACCTCCTTCTGGCTAAATGCAAAAGACACACATACATTTGTGGCTTAGTACTGCTGATAGTCAATCAGATGGTGAGATGATTTAGTAAAGTTGAATTGAAAAATGCAGAACAGCTACTGACTGTACGTTGTGATAAGATTGTTTTGTCAGCTGTCTGTTAGTGGAGTATTCAGCATATGATTTGTAACAGAAATATGTGTAGAATCAGTTTAAAGCAGCCTTTAGGAAATCATTGAACTTAACACAGGGGTCGGGTGCTCTGCTGTGTGCTCCGTTCTCCAGTGGATCCCCCCTCGAGAGCATCTGCAAAGTCAATCACAGGTGGTCTTACAGAGCGATGCACATAAGTGATTGCCATAGGGGGCTCTCAAGTGCCCTTCCAGCCCTCCTAACACCCTGACAAGAGATTAGAGTGCACCTCTACGTCAGAGCAGAAAAATCTTCTGTTGCCATCTCTCCTCCCCTCTTCTATTTCCCATATTTCATCCTCTTCTTCCCCTTTCTACTCCACTCTTCACCATCTTCCTCGCCTCCTCTCCTCCCCCCCAGTATGTTTCCTCTTTATTCCACCTCCTGCTCCTCTCAGTCTTCCCTCCGAGCCCAGTGGCAGAGGGATTAACAAGGGACTGCTAAAAGGTTACCACCGGTTTGAAAAGCTTGATGTTACCTTCCCTCTCTCCTATCTTCTCTCTGTGTCTCTCGAGGTCATGAAGGCCTAATGCTGTTTTAGTGTCTGTGTTTTCACACCAGGGAAAAACAGAGCTTATTTCGATTGCTGGTAGATGGTGGAGTAGCAGCAACATACAATACAAACAATGAAGAGGAGGGAGGTAACCAGTGATGGAAGACTTTCAGGAGGAAATATTGTACTTTTTAGTCCACGAGCAGCTTTAATCAATACTTACTTCTCACGTTTAAATTTACATATAAAATAATACGATGAGCTGATATGTGGCTAGATTTGAGCCCTTGCCACGTTTCAAATGTCGATGAATTGTTAGCAGTTACACCAGAGAGAGATTTTCCTCTGCCTTTAAATCATTGATGACACCTTAGATTTATTTTATGACTCTTAAGAGAGATAGACCTCTAAGTTGCGAACCACTGGAGTAAACTACATGACTATAATTTATTTATTTTTTTTACATATTTAGCATTCATTTTGTCAAAAAAAGAGACAAAAGAATACAGTTTCAATTAGTTATTAATCAAAAATATTAATATTAACTCTCAAAACCCCAAGCAGTTTCTGGGTGTTTATTTAGTTTTTTGCTCTTGTCACATTTTTACTCACTGTGGACTAATCTTTTCACTGCACTATACACCGATCAGCCACAACATTAAAACCACTGACAGGTGAAGTGAATAACATTGATCATATTGGCACTATGTGGTTTTCTGCTGGAAAACCTGGACCAATCTGTAGTTCTGAAGTTGAAAATCTGATGATTCTTCCCGTTTTTACAGTTTTCTAGCTGTGATACATGGTGTTATTTTGAGAGTGTCTTTTAAACCCGCTGGCAGGTTTTGGAGTTCAGAGGATTAATAGTAACTATTTTGATAGTTTGAGCAATTAATTGTTAGAATCACTTTCCAAGTAAAACACCACCCACTTGCAGGTACGAGGTTCCAAAATATAAGATATTCATAGTTATCAGTGTTTATTTTATGGATTTTTATGTTTAAATATGTCACTGTGCACTCTGGAAGACTGTGATGGGCGTTTTCTGACACTACATAGACAGAACCATCCATCCTTTAGAGGGTCATGGGTACTGGAGCTTATTCCAGCTCACACAGGGTGGGAGGCGGTGTTCACTCTGGACAGGTCGCCAGTCAATCACAGGGTGAACACACACAGAGACAGACAACCATTCACATTCACACCTCCAGGCAATTTAGAATCGACAGTTCACCTAACCTGCCTGTCTTTGGGCTGTGGGAGGAAGCCAGAGCACCTGGAAAAAAAACCCAGAGAACATGCAAACTCCTCACAGAAAGGCAGGTTGATGGATAATGAAAATTATTATTAGTTGCAGATTTATTGCCAGTGATGATACAGAACAGAAACCTCTCCCACATGTTGATTACATGTTTATCTTCTCGTACATAAATGGATCGATTTACCAAACAACACGAAAAACGAACAAATATTTTTTGACACTCCTACAAAATGCAGAGTCAAACACTGTCCAAAAATAAAAGCATAAATATGAGCATAACAGTACAGGTGCATTATATGAAAATATAAAGCCTAATTAAACTGCAGAACTGTGGTCAATAATGATTTAACCAGACAAATACAATACAAATGTTTTATGGAATTTGTCCCAACACAGAATATCAATTATTTTCATCACATTAAGCAAGAATCAAGTTATTGCTTTGTTAAAAAAAAAGATGTATGAACTAAAATCTCATGTTTTAGATGCTTATTACAGTACATTAAGGTGTAATTTGCACAAAGATGTGTGTTTCCAGGCTGCACTGACACACCTCAGTGAAGCTGGTCATCTCTCTGAACATCCTTAACGACAACACACGTCATTATTTATGATCAAGGAATGATTGCGGTGACCTCGAGAGGTCGAATGAACTCGAGGTAACTTGAATTCTAGTATCTGTCTCATATCCTAAAAGGCACACTCCAAGCTCTAAGTGAGGTTAGATGAGTAGTGATGCGGCCGACCCCGTGTCCTCTGACTCGCTGTGTGCTGATTGGCTGGATCAGAGGGCAGATATGAGACTTATTACTTCCTGCTGACCTCTGGTGATGTCACCCCCACTGACACTGAAGCCAAAAATAACACGCATTTAAAAACACACCAACAAAGACAGTCGACTTTAAAGAGCAAAATGACACCCTGCTCACATTTAATATCATTATTTTATGTAATAAATATCATGTTTTGGTTGTATTCCATTCTCTCGTGTTTGACATTTCCTTTGCTCCCTTACTCTTTGCCATTTTTTCAACTAACCTGGTACTCCCACATACTCGGCTTGTAGCTTTTACTGTTCAAACGTATTTTACAAATTGCAGAGTTTGTTCCAACACGCCAATTTATGGGTGTTTTAGGGACAAATAAGCTTCCTTCTGACAACTTGCAGTCAATTTGTGCAAGCTGAGAAATGTATGACACAGTATCATTCATAGTATGTCAACGGTGGAAAAAGATCTGCATAGAGAAACTGGACATCAATCAGATTCATTCATCACATGTATTAATCATATATGTTGCAGGAGACCTTTACGTCTTCAATCTGCCCTTTGACAAGTTTTAATATGCTCAGTGCTTCATGTTATATCACAGGCACCGTTTTCGCTTGGGAAGGCATGTGTGACTGGTTTATCTGACTGCAGCTCCTTGCCATCTTCTTAGAAATCATGCAACAGTTGCTAGATATTCATGTGCATGTATTCAAGAGTTAGCACATGAGTGGAAGCATGCAGCATGAATGTATGAAAAAATGTCTTAGTTTAGTGTTGTATGCGGGCTGTATTCTGTATTTACATGTGCTGATGTGTGTTTGTGTTTGTGGTCCTACAGGAGAGCTTGCTGGATGCTGACCATCATGTTGCCGTAGCACTTGGACCAGCAGACAAACCAGGATCTGCGGTAAGGACACATAGCATTTGTGGCTGATACTTACCTGCTGCTTTCAGTGCAACAACTGTATTTAGAATTTTGTAAACTTGTAATCGAAAGTGCAATCATCCCGTACAGACTGTCCTTAAAACAGTCACAAGAGGTGGTCAATATTATGGCCTTAAATATGACCTTTTCTTATGTCCAAGAACGCACAATGCAGACTTGTAGCACATTCAGAAAAGCGCTGCTTAGCAGGAGTCACAAGTTGTCATCTCAGTTTAGGGTTATTCCATCTCAAATCATAATGCATTGGTTTTATATAGCGCTTTTCTAGACACTCAAAGACACTTTACATTGCATTATTCATTCACTCCATACTCAATTGTGGTAAGCTACGTATGTAGCCCCAGCTGCCCTGGGGTAGACTGACGGAAGCGAGGCTGCCAATCTTCCTGGTGTTCCCTCACAGTTTCCCATCCAGGTACTGACCAGGCCCTACCTCGCTTAGCTTCCAAGATCTGACGGGATCGGGCATCCACAAGGCAGTATGACCATTTCATCAAGGGCCTTCAGTTCAACCATCTCTGACTGAACGTTTTTATCAGAAAACATGGCGATTTATAAAGATATTGGTGAAACTTTTGCCTGATATATTAAATACTTTCCAAGTTTTAGCACATTTTTTGCACATTGAAATTTGAGACTATGTTCGAATGACAATATCTCAGAAACTATTAAAGATACGTCAGTTATGAAAGTTCAACAAATAACTTCCTTTTCCATTTTTTGTGACCAGATTTTTAATATTAAAAGTATTCTGTATGTTTTGTTTTATATTATTGTGACATGCACCTGCATATGGCTCATGAAATATCATGAGTTGACTTCTGCATTATAATTTTTTTTCAATCAAATCTTTTAATGATAACTTAAATTTTTTTCATATGATCAGAGACTATTCGATCTACTTGACAATACATTATCGCAGATTCTGAATCAATGGCATGATGTGAAATAAGGTTGTTATCTTTAATAGTTCCTGAGATATTGTTATTCAAACATAGCCTCAACATTCAATGTGTGAAAAACATGCTGAAAGAAAAATCTCAGAAAGTATAATATATTAGACTAAAACATCACAAATATCTTATAAATCTCAATATTTTACGATGAAAAAGCTTCAAGCACATTGTAGAAGCTCATAACGTAATAACGGCTCATAATGTAATAACTTAAATGTAATAAAAGCTCATAACGTAATAATCGGCTCATAACGTAATAAAATCATGAGCGCATAACGTAATATCTTTGCGCATAATGTAATAATGTAATAACTTATTACATTATAAGCCCTACTGGTGAAGCTCATAACGTAATAACGGCTTGTAGAAGCTCATAACGTAATAATGAGCCGTTATTACGTTATGAGCTTCACCAGTAGGGCTTATAATGTAATAAGTTGTTACATTATTACATTATGCGCAAAGACATTATTACGTTATGCGCTCATGATTTTATTACGTTATGAGCCGATTATTACGTTATGAGCTTTTATTACATTTAAGTTATTACATTATGAGCCGTTATTACATTATGAGCCGTTATTACGTTATGAGCTTCTAGAAGCCGTTATTACGTTATGAGCTTCACCAGTAAAGCTTATAATGTAATAAGTTATTACATTATTACATTATGCGCAAATATATTACGTTATGCGCTCATGATTTTATGTTATGAGCCGATTATTACATTATGAGCTTTTATTACATTATGAGCCGTTATTACGTTATGAGCTTCACCAGTAAGGCTTATAATGTAATAAGTTATTACATTATTACATTATGCGCAAAGACATTATTACGTTATGCGCTCATGATTTTATTACGTTATGAGCCGTTATTTCATTATGAGCCGTTATTACGTTATGAGCTTCTACACACATTTAGAGATGGTCAAGCTGAAATTGTTCTAAAAATGTGATGATTTGAGATGGAATGACCCTTAAACTATAGTGTAGAAACAATCTGGAAATACAT
>OMNN01031666.1:0-12911 GCA_900302755.1 Chromis chromis | reverse complement strand
GTGTTCTGCTGGAAAACCTTGGATTTTGGCATCCCTGTTGATGAGACTTAGACACCCAAATAAACATTGTCCCAGAACAAGCACACTCCCTCATGCATATGGAAACCCCAAATGTCACTGGCTTACCCCCGCAGGAAAATGCACCCCACCTCATGGCAAAAACATAAAACAGTCAGGAACATCTTGAGGAACATGACAATGGCCCAAGATGTTGATTTGACCTCCAAACTTCCTAGACCCCATTCTGATCAAGCATCAACAGGATGCAGTGGAACAAGTTTGATTGACAGAGGCCCCACTGCACAAGCCAGAGTACCCAAACGATCCACTGCCAATGTCCTGGTGCCAGACGCCATAGGACACTCTGAGAGGTCCTCTTGTCCATGCCCAATGGTTCAGAGCATTTTTGACCACATAAGGTGGCCCAACACAATATTAGGCAGCTGGTCATAATGTTATGCCTGATATGTGTATGTGTATAAAATGTAATTAAAATTGTTTGTTTGTTCATTGACAGGTGATCTGAATGCTTTGAGAACCATTCTCCTGTACCACTTCAGTAATGGTGTCTTTATCAATGGAGGATTAGAGGGAGGAGTTACCAACCTGCTCAAAACCTTCCAGGGCAGCAACCTGCAAGTTATATCTGTATGTCATCATTTGATTTTGTATTTGTGTCTTCAGAATCAAGAAGTAAAATGGAGCAATTTCCTAAATTTGTCTACACTTTGTACAGTAACCTCACAAACTAATTATTTTAGTAGCTCAAAGCCTTAACCGCTGAGCTACCACTACCCTATAAATAGACGGGCAATTCAAGGAGAAATTGCAAGTGTGATTGCAGAAGACTGCTGCAGCTTGCTAAGGCTAGACAACTGATCTACCACCTGAGCCACAACAACCACCAAAAATGTATATAAAAATGTAGGGAATTGACAAGCAAAGGGGACAATATCCAAGTAAAGATGTTCCCTTTAACAGCATATTGATGATCACATTTTAAATGACCACACATAAATGCATACTAAACCATTGTGAGACTTAAAGTCAATCTTTCCCCACATTCTCATTTAAACAATAGCTTCAAAGAGCCTGTGCTAATCTACTTCAAAGCTGGAGAATATCCTTCAATCTCTGGAGAGAAGCCAAAAGTAATAAAACCTGGCTTCCTGTCATTTCCATCAACGCCTACTCTCGGTATTCACCCACCACTCCCTCCCTCCTATTCAGATACCCTCTACCTGCCATTTGTGTCTGTCTGCTTTGCTCGTCAGTCTCCATGTCGGCTTTGTCATCATTTCACCCATTACCTCAATTTTGCCTTCCCCCTCACAGTCAAGCTCTCATATCAGGCCTACAGGACTTCCTTAATGGACACAGGAAAGCTTGTTTGAGTTTTTTTGGGGGTTTTTTTACAAGCAGGAGAGTGAGATATTCAGTCTTCAATCAGTTAAACAAAAGAAGGGACAGTTATTGATGGAAATTTGTGATAAGGTTTTTAAAAACCGAACCGAGGCTGAAAGTGATAGGGCTCAATTTGGTGAGTGAGTCAGGGAGAGGGGGAGTGAAACCTGTCACTTATTCAGCTTGTCCACCTTCCAAGACACAATTAAATTGTCAGAAATGAATCATAAATAGAATTCCCAGATATCGCTTACAATAGACTCTCATGATATACGATTTTGTTTATTTATAGCCCGTGACAAACAGAAGTCTTCACTGTTTTTCAGGTAAACAACTCTATCCATGTAAACTCCGTGGATGTGCCAGACAGCGACCTGATGGCAACAAATGGAGTGATCCATGTTGTGAAGAATGTTCTGTATCCCGGGGGTGAGGACATCATACGATACCTTGCGATGTTCTGTGCCAGGATATATTCTAGTTTGTTTGATACATATCATATGTGACACTTATAGACCTGCCTGTGGGCCGTCAGGACCTCCTGGTTCTCCTGAGGAAGCTGATTAAGTACATCCAGATACAGGTAGGGAAAAAGCAAAAACATATGTGTGTGAATATGTGCAGGACGAAGAGAATTTTACTACAGCGCGTGTTTCTTTTACCTTATGATTTCCATTCTGTTATGCTTTTTGTTTTTTAGTTTGTTTCTGGATTCTCTTATGCTGAGATCCCACTCACCTTCCTCAGTAAGTTTCTCGGTGCTGCTATTGCTGTATGAAGTGTACATATCTCTTCATTACACTCCTGCTGTTGTTTGTGTATATACCTCTGTATTTATTAGATTTTATTTAAATATATATTCTTATATTCTCCATGCTACTACTATAAGAGATTACCATAATAACTTCATTGTATTTTTATGTACATTGACAATAAAGGTATCTTTAATCTTTAATCTTTAAATATATTTAAACCTGCAAAAATTCTAACCAACTTTGCTTCTTTACAGAGAGGACCATCACCACTACTCGTTATACTGAAGGTAAGACCTATAACTAACCACATGATTAAAAGATTTGAATCAACTTTGGTCATGGAAGAAATTAAGCATTTTTTAAGGAACATGATTTTCAACTCAAGATAAGCATCTGCTGTGAAAGTGGAATCCATCCTGCAGCCACATGCATATTACATGCTTATCATCATTCCATTAAGGCCTCTTGCCCAGTCTTTCTTCTTCTTTTTCCACTGATTATGAATTCTCACTACTGCTTAAGTCCACTTGGACCTCTTGGCATATTTAATCAGTTCCTTTAGGGGTGCGGTAATTAGACTGTCAAAGCACAAGAGGGTCAGAGACATAGAGGATTCTTGGATCTTGCTCATTCAGCTGGACTGTGTGTAGTGCACTTCCACACAAATGGGAGCATGCCTTGACGTATTGGGTAACATAGGAGAGATGAAGTCTTCAAAGGTGATTAGGTAAATTACTGAGACTATAGAGCGGAAGGTCTCGGACTCCAGGGGTTTTCATTCTTAGAGTTTGCAATTTTCTGCTACAAATAATCAGAAATGCAAATGCTATACTTAAAAAAGCTTTTGTTTCTATTTTCTGCTGTTTTGGATTAATCGCATTTATTCTCTGGACCGCCTGTGTCATTAAACAAAATCATCTGGAAAAGGAAAAATCATTCTTTGTTTAATCCACGTGTGTCAGAGCTTACAAGTAGGCAGGTTGAGGAGAGCCAAGATAAGATTTAGTACTTTTAAAGAGGCTCTGTCTATGCCTGTTTTAAAGAGAGGTAATTGAGGGTAACTGCAGATTTATAATGCACCATTTATTAAGCACTTTTTTTATGAGGTGCTGCAGTATAAGTTCTAAATTACAGAAACTGTGTTGTAATATCATCCAATGAACAATATTAAATTACACAACCAGACGAGCTATTCCTCATATTGATCTACACACTTTCACTTTATACATACATAAATATGTCATTTTATTATCTTTACTGTTCAGTCATTTGGTGGAATTATTTATCATCCCGATGATATACATCCTTATAGTAATATGCTCTCATGAGGGGAAGTAGCCACAGTTTTAGGCATAAATTACAGAACTCTCTTAATGACTTTGTTTGAAAGACGGACGTGATTTTGGCTCCGATTACTGAACTGGGCCACGTATCAAGGGACCTCAGGCCAAAGATTAGAAACACCCTCTGATAAAACACACACATCTGTCAGCTTTCATCTCTTTATGGCTTATATAAATACTGTCACGCAAAAAATCATCACTCAGAAGCAGACACTATAAAAGAAGTAAAAGAATGTTCCTGGCTGGAGCTTCTGTTGAAACGGATTCAAAGTGGGATTTGTAAGATTTTACAAAGATTTCCAGCCCAAGATGGAAATTTATTGACTGATGTTCACGTATCATTTTTCAACTAGTAGTCACAATTTTTTTAAACTCTAAAAACGTGTAAGTGAAGTTTAAAATGCGCTTATTCAAAATGATTAATGACGACTAAAGGAGAAAATTAAATCTGTCCATAGAGAGCAGCTTACTGGACCATGGAGTGTAAAAGCAGCACTTATTAACCTCTTTCTTTTCAGTGATGCAATCTAATATCCTGCACATGTCAGCTTCTGTTCGTTCCACTGCATGTTCTAATCTTCCTTGATTACTGCACACTCCAGCCTCCTTCTTCACTCCTAATAGCGAGTGGGAGTGTTTCAGAGATAACCTTTCTGTCATTCTTAAGGGACGGTCGTTGAAGGAGAGCCGATCATCACCGACGTTACCAAGGTATATGAGGGGGAGCCGACTCTCACCAAGGTTACCAGGGTAATTGTGGGGGAGCCGACCATCACCAAGGTAACGAGAGTCGTAGAGACGGATCCAACAGTCACTAAGGTGACCAAGGTAACGAGAGTCGTCGAGGGAGACCCGTCCATCACTAAAGTGACCCGAGTCATCGAGGGGGATCCTTCATTCACCAAAGTGACCAGGGTCATCGAGGGGGATCCTTCACTCACCAAAGTGACCAGGGTCATCGAGGGGGATCCTTCACGCACCAAAGTGACCAGGGTCATTGAGGGGGATCCTTCACGCAGTAAAGTTACCAGAGTCATTACAGGGGATCCTTCACGCAGTAAAGTTACCAGAGTCATTACAGGGGATCCTACCTTTACCAAAGTTACAAGAGTTATTGGGGGTAAGTTGCGGACAATTTTAGGAAATGCTTAAATTGTTCATACTTTTAGTGCAAATGAGGTTTTGACATAGATTTGACGGCACGGTGCCTTTACCTGCAGGTACAGAGGATGATGCAGATGAGAAGAGGATCACGGGTGAGTTCATTTGATAGTGTAGGTCTAAGGGCATCTTCTACCGCTCGTTCAACAAATGCATCCATGGCCCTGTTTTCCACTGAGCATCATCATCTCATGTGAATTTCATTTCACATCGCATTTCACATTTCTTTGGCAATCATCAATTGATTTATCAGACATACAGTACCGTTGTTTGACAGAAGTCATTGTAATCTCTGTACTACCCATCTTTGAGCACAAGCAGTGATTTGGTTCTTTGGCTTCAGCTGCAAGCTTCCCACTATTTCTTTATCTTTGAGGCTTGAAATTTTGCTTTTTCACTGGTGGTTCAAAAACAAACCCAACAACCCAGATGGTTCTTGTCCTGTGCTGCTATGGCTGGCCAAGTGCCAGCTAGAGTTTCTGCTGCTGCCTGAGCCTGTCTTTTCAGTTTCTCAACTTCTTTAAAAGCATCCACAGCATTCCTGACTTGACTGAAACAACAAACTGGCTCCAAAATTCTGAAGTCAATTTTGCAGCAAACCAGAAAGCCCCAATCTGCTGAAGGCAGGAAAAAACTGTCAGTGGCATTGCGGCACATATAAAACTTATTTACAGCAGCATTACCAACCCACAAACACACACACAAAAAAACTAATTGCTGCCCCTAATTAAGATATGCAAAGTCAGATTTACCCAAGCAGAACATCATTACCATGTGTTTGTGGCTAGATCTATCCATCTACAAGAGTGTAACTGCCTACATTTTAAACCACCCTGAAGAAAAACAGTTTATTATGATTACAATTACAGCTCTATTTTCTTTTTCGAGACAGTTGCATTTTATGTTACCTATATTTTCATCTCAGCTGGAGCAGATATATTGCATCCTGGTGGAATCTCTAATAGTATGCTGTGTTAATGGACAGGCACACGTGTGGCACAGAGAACACTAGAACAATCTGTTCCTGTAAGGACTATACAATATATTTTGACAAGCTTTGGCAAGCCACAACTTAAACACTGCAAGCTCATTGTGGTTTATGATGTTTGTGTGGGCTCACTGTTAGGAACATAACTACATAAAGTGAAATCCAAGTGTTTGTACATGTTCTTCCCCTGACTGTGGTGCACCATGACTTGGATGTCTGTTCATCTCACCACTTATCCATCTGACTTCATTCCATTGTCCATATTCTTGTCTGTCAGACAAGAACGCTATCATTACTCACACTCTTGAGATGTGATGTGTATGTGTGAGCAGTGTGCAAATTATAACGTGCCATTTGGGGAGGTGAGCTCAGATCATTGGGCCTTTGACTTTTGTGGGTGCAGGAGTTGGCAAACTGCTTCTCTGGTGTTTTGAAGTTTTTTCTCAGCTGAGCGCCCCCTGCACAACTGTACTTTGCACTCTGTGCATTTGTGTGGAAGTGTGTGTGTGTGTGCTCATGAATATAGCACATTTGTGCTTGACTTGATGTTGGCGGTGGCGGAGGAGGTGGTTTTACGGGGCCTATGTACCTGTCAGTCTGTCTGTCTGTCAGTCAGTACAGTTGCTAAGTCGTTAAATGACTTTCAACACCCTTCTCCGCTGCCCGTCTGAAGGTGGAGCCAGATACACCACGGCGAACGAGCCTCAGATCATTAAGGGTAGGGTGTCCTTACATGAACACTTCATACCTAAAAGGTGTATTTCTTTTGTTTCGTCCTTAAAATAATCATGTTTATGAATCTTTATTTATTCATGTGCAAGGTGGGAAAGAGAATATGATGCACTTTTAATAAAATTCCATAAATGATGAAAAATGTGTCCTGCATTTTGCACCTAATTGTTTTGTTTTAAACGCTCAGGTCCAGACTTCTCTAAGATCACCACCATCCACGGCAATCCAAATCTGATCGATGAGGAATCGGAGAGAATCACTAAAATCATTCAAGGTTAAACGCTCGTAACTGCGGATCTTCACAGATTTTGTGTCTGTGTGTCCAACTGCACTGACTGACTGTGCTATCTCTTCATTTCAGAGGGAGGTAGATTTGCTGCTGCCAGGAAGGCTCCAGGTAAGATCATAATTAGGTGATGACGCTTTCATCAACACCAATGTTGGATTGGCCTGAAAAGAGCTTGCCAAAAACTACATAATCGCAGCAGGAAAATATGACTGGAAAAGTCAGCTATCTAACCACAAGCTGTCACTCAAGGATTTTCTTTCCACTATCTACCTTTTACTCCTTCCACCTATTCTTCTGATTTCATTTCTTTCCACCTTGACATGTTCTCTCCCTTAATTAACTCTGTCCCCTCTGCCTCATCTTTTGCAGCTGGAATGAAGAGGAGAGTGAGGCTGGCCAGGCGTCACCACAAACCAAGGGAGTGAGAGAAAACACCTTCGGGCTCACCGCAGAGACTGAATGCTTCTCCAGCGCTCCTGGTTGAGTGCTGGACGATTGAAAAACTGTGGACCAATAGGGAGAGAGCAAATAGATCTAGCAATTTAGCTCTTTTTCCAAACCACCCTTAAGAATGATTGTTTACTATTCCATCTGGACCATACTGTATGTGATAGGCATGATGTGAAATTAGAATACCCTTTTATGTAAGTAATGTAAGTGTGCAAGTAAAATATGAATCTTTGCCATGGGTAATTGTGGGGGCGAAAGGTGAGATATATTCTACCACTGAGAGATATTTTTTAAAGGTTTGCTTGTTTTTTAACCAGTCACTTTGTAAAACAGATAGCTTGGGAAGACTTTTGTATGCTTTTTATGGTGCTCGCATTCAGTACATTGGAGGCATTTTAATGAAACAGTGTTTTGCTTCCATTAGATTTTGTACTGTACCTCTGTAAATTATCACATGATAATAAAAAAAAAACTTACAATTAACTTTTCCCCAGTTTTCTTGATTACCTTTTCTCCACAAAACCAAGATGTTTCATGAATGTGAGCTTGATTTGTGTATATTTATATACAAGTAAGTTTCACAATCTGATGTTTGTACCTCAAAAACAAACAATAAATGTGTAAATGTCGTGTGCATAATAGGTTGAGAATACTTGCTCCTTTTATTCATTGTCATGTTCTAACATAGGTCATCTTCATTAGAATAATCACTTTTCCATCTTTTACCATCTCAGTAAAAGTGAAATTGAACTAAAATTGAATTAAAACAAAGATATTTTTCCACCAGCAGACAGTACCTGTGCATGAATTCTATATTTATATTTAAATAATGGAACTCCTAAAACAATACGATTATTGTGTCTGTGTCTAACAGTGAGAGATTAGTTTATCTCTTCTGCTTTACGTTTTGTAATTTATCAACACAAAAGCTGAAGCTTCAAAATCCCACTCAGACTATAGACGTCTATAGTCTGACATTGACAGAACTATCTTTCTATAATTCCAAAGTCTTATTTCTGTAAGAATCCTAAAGCTCAATACAGAACATTATCCAAGTTAAACAAAATACTTTGTGTAATACGAGATGACAAAGATGACAGATGATGATCAAGATGACATCTGAATGTAAATTTTGCTCTGACTTCTGACCTTACGAATGTATTTTGTGCGTGCTAAGTGTGAGATTTTCAAAATGGTCATAGCTTAGTCTAGTTCACTTTAAACATTTCATATCATTTGCTTTATTTTATATATTGTTCTCTTACATTATCTAAGGTATTACCATAGCACGACTAATCACAGTTCACTGTTATATGCTTTTCTTATAGTATTATGTGAAGGTGAAAATGGCCAAGAAAAAAAATCATACGGTCATATCGTCCACTTTATTTATTTATTGTTCTTGTGGGGAAAAAACTGTCAATTTCTCAATCATCTTTACAAACTACCCAGAACACAAATTCTCTCACAGGCAGTATTTACAACAAGAGACTGTTTCAGCCACTTGCATACGTCACACAACTCTGCTGCCATATGAATCTTGCGATCTTCATTTGACAAAAGTATTCAAATGATGTTTTTTTCATCAATTTGGCTTTTGCATCTCCTGATCAGTAGATATCTGCATGCTGAGAAGATGCACACAAAAACACGGCAGATTGGAGGAATTACGTAATAGTTACACAATGTACTGTTTTTGCTGTAGCACATGTACATGAACATGTGTATGTAATATCACACACGCGTGCATCTATTGAACTCATATTTTACTCCACTGTGTTTTTCCTTCTGAGAAGCAAAGTAACCCAGGATAGAGAGCTGACTTTTATGAAATAGCTCTCCATGTGTAGTGAAGCTCTTTTGCAACATCATTCAAAGGATCTGTGGGAGCTCACAACAGAGTTAAAGTTAAAGGTTGTGCAAGAATTGCTGGCTTAACATCTCAGAGTACCGATAACAAGGTAATGAAAAGAGGTCAGCATAAATGTTAGCTTATTAGGTGTGTTCATGTTGAGGTAGCTTTTATCCTACATGAGCAGTTTACATTCAGCAGTTTAAAAGACTGTGCCTCAGTTCTTTAGGACTAATTTCAGACTGACATTAACAGTAGTCAGAGAAGCACATCCCAAAACCTTCAAACAAATCAGTCCACACGAAGATTATTAATTAAATATGTTGAAAGTTGAGCTAATAGGCAGGATTAAATTAAGTCTTAATTCAGTCTTAATTCATCCATTGTACCCTTAAAAAATACAATATCACTGATGTAATCAAGCTTTTACTTTTAAAGATTTGAGGTGGGGCACTCCGATAGCCTGATGGTTGTGTCGCGTGACCCAGGTGCTGAGGAATAGCGGCTGTCCTGGGTTCGATTCCAACCTCGGGCATTTACCGCATGTCCTTCCCCACTCTCTCCCGTTTCCAACTCTATCCACTGTCCTATCTAATAAACTCATAAAAGGCCAAAAATAAATCTTTAAAAAAAAAAAAAAAAAGATTTGGGGTTGCTCTCAAAGTAATTGTATGGTACCAGTAGAAGTAGTAGATTATGAGTGTGCAGCATAAAATTTCTGTCCTTCACTCAACAAATGTTAGTTTGGACTTTGCTTTTTTTTGCCTCGGGTTTGCAATGTCATCATAGACAACACTAATAGGTGAAAAACAAGCCTTTGCACTGTCCTTCATTTATCTATTTCAGTTTAACCACCAGCTTTTTGTAGTTGCTGGCTCATTTACTTTTATAGTCCACTAACTGTAGATTGTCGTGTTAAACAAAGCATTAAATAACGTAAGACGTTGTCGGTTTGAATCAATCAATAGCAGACAGCAGCTAAAAATCAAACATTTAACTTCTCCTGGCATCTTGGAGAGGTTGCAAGGCTGGATTTCAACCACAGTTTGTGATTTCTGCAGAGTTACAGTAGATTACTTATTCCTAGAATGGAAATAATAAAGGCATACATTCTTCAAAAACAGCAATGCTAGTTTGAAGCTAAGGACAGAACTTAATTTCATCATACAATATCTATTTCATTTTCTACTTTTTCATTTCAGATAGATTGTACAACTGCAGGAAAACGAGGCCAGGGGTATAACTTGATACCTGTCATTCAAAATTATATAGAAAGAAACCCATGTGCCACACAAATATAAAAATAAAATCAATATTTTCATGGATTAAAATTGACAAAATAACACAGCAACCTGTCAAGTCCAGAGTAAGATCTGGTTGCCGGTCGACTTGAAGCCACATGACTTGACCAGGTGTAAGACTACACAAGCATTAGTCTGTCAGTTGCAGAGATGAAAAGTGACACATCTAGTGTGAGTCACATAGAGAAATATTGAGATGTGGAACATATAGGAACATAAGTGTTTATAGAAACAACATTTTTTGAGTCATACTGACCTCACATGAACACAGACGTGTCCATTCGTCTCCAGGAGCTTAAATGTTGAAAAAAATGAAAACGTTGGCCGAATTACACAAAGAAACATTTAGTCCTGGTCCATGGGTAGGATTTAATCATGTCATCTTGCACAATTCTCTACAGAATGATGCAATGACAAATGGAATACAGTAAATGAGCATAAAAAGACTGGAAATCTGCCCTGAATGTGAGGAAGTAAATTAGATATAACAGATAATCATACTTGTCACGGTGTGGAAGTATATGCATGTAATTGAATTTTTCAGCATACGCATCATTGAAGATAGTTGTGTAACAAGGTTGCCGTTCCCTTGTGTCTCTGTCCTCAGTTTGTGCCTAAAAGTGTAGTTTTTGAACTCATCTTGATATTTATGCCCATGAAATTATTATACTTAATATGCATGTGACAGCTGTGTAGCTGTACTCCTGCTACTTCCCCCTGGAACACACATTTAGGGTAAATTTCCTGTACTGAAACTGTACTATATTCCCTTCCAGGGTCTGACCCAAAGGCTTAGTGCACACTTCCCCCTACAAGCTCAGTGCCAGACAGCTTTGTTGTTGGTCCTCCAACTCTAAATTAAAACCAGCTGCCCATAGCTATGGATCTAAAATTTATGAAGCCTGAGGGTAGTCTCTGCGGAGACAAGAGTAAAGTGCCATCCAGGATTCAATTTATGATCGATGTACTGTGACAGAGAAGCATTCCAAACTACTCCAAATTCACCGCTGGTGCTAATCTCTGACAATGTCTCTGGATTTTATGTGTCATAATGTACTTGGTAAAAAGATAGATGTGCAAGTTGAAACTATAATGGTTGCAGGTGTTATCATCCTGTTTTTATATGTTTTCTTAAAAAACAAGTGACCAAAGAGAAACTTTCCAAAGTAAGAAAACCTCTTTCAAAGTTCTGCTGCCATTTTTACCTGAGTATATTATAAAATTCATCTTTGGAACACACAAACAACGTTAACTTTTTGCAAACACTCTTTTCCCCTTAGACCTGTCTTTTAGCTTAAGATCCCAGGAAGAAGAGTTGCAGAGTCTGCAGTTGCTGTGTCATACCTAAATAGATAAGTAGTTAAATAATGCCAGAGATAGCCAAGACAATAGATGAGATTATTAACATTAAATATAATTAAAGCCACAGCTTTCTGATAGATTAAGATTTACAGGAAAGTGCTTAAATAACAGACTAAAACAATATTCCCATAGAATGAAACATAAAGGTTTGCCCCAGACATCATCTCTAATGTCCATCCCAGAAAGCATCCATAATCATACTTCACACAAAAGATGCTCCTTGCTTGATAATTGCCATGTTTTTGAGTTTTAGACTTAGACAGACTTAGACTTAGACTCAACTTTATTGATCCCTTTTGGATGACTCCCTCAGGGAAATTCAAGTTTCCAGCAGCATAAATACAGAATAAAAAGTAACAGGTAACAAAAAGTACCAATAGAGAAAGAATAAAATAGTAAATAGAACACTCTTAGTTAAAAAATATATACAGAATATGCACAGGAAAAAAACTAAATATACAAAATATAGAAATGCTATTGATATTAGTAGACATTAGTCACATGTTGTCAAGAAGTGCCATGTGGGAGCACTTTTTCCATTGAAGCATTGAAATTACCCTGTTAGAAAAACACCTTTAATGGCGCTTCAGCCATCTTTCATCTGCCAGTAAGTGATTAACGTTGTGTAATTATGCCGCAAAAACACAAAAATTATTGCTGCATCACTTATGATGTTAATGTTTGCTCATTTGATCTCTTTTAAAATAGATTTTCCAGCTTTTAACCCTAGAACACTAACGTAACCATCACAAACGTTGGGTATATTTTACCCGATATAATATACCCGATAACAAATACTTCTCATCAAAATATATTAGAGTACAACAATGCATGGCAAATTGAAGAACTCTTCTTTTATTTCCCCCTATACAACGTCTCATAAAAAGGAAAAAGGTATCATGGGGAGACCCTATAAAAAGGCTCTAAAAGTAGCAAATAATTAGGGAGTCATTCACGAACAATTCCTTAAAGAAATAATAATGGAGCTGGGATCTTGGGCACAGTCTCCCTGCATCTCTGACAACTGTGGGAGAGATATATTATAAATACATACAGTATATTCCAACCAAAACATATTTTACTTTCTATCACAGGGGTGGGGAATCCTGGTCCTCGAGGGCCCCTATCCTGCATGTTTTAGATGCTTCCCTCTTCCAACACACCTGATTCAAATGATCAGGATCGTTATCAGGCTTCTGCAGAGCTTGATGATGAGCTGATCATTTGAATCAGGTGTGTTGGAAGAGGGAGACATCTAAAACATGTAGGATAGT
>OMNN01031656.1:8778-21840 GCA_900302755.1 Chromis chromis | reverse complement strand
ACCCTTCAGGCCCTCCATCCCCACCCCAAGCCCTCATTTCCCATTGTCTCCTCCAGTAAAAACACCCTCCGTTATCTCTTGGATTGCTGATAATGCTAGTCTCACAAATGCAGCACTGTTTGTTCAGCCATTATGGACTAAATTCACCAGAAAAGCCTCTGTACTTTGTAGCCACTATCAGAGCGAAACTTATTACACGAGTCTAAAAACAGACCTGTTGCCCTGCAAGAAAATCCATCTGGGCCAGCTGTGGCGAGGCTGCTCCCTTCACTGCAACAACTACAGCTTCTTAATCTCAAACATCAAAGTTTCATCATATATTTGGAGTTGCATAATTTATGCACTGATAAGCATGCAGCCTGTGGTATGTCACAACGTCCAATCAGCTCACAGGATTGCTAATGCCGACTCCTTTCTTTCTTTCAAACTGCAGAACATACAAAGGCTGCAGGTGGGAGGGAGATCTGGGCCAGAAGGTGAAAGGTGAAATGCAGGTTTATCTGATATGGCATGAAAACCAGAAGGAATCTGATCATCTGATGTAATGTGTCTGGATTTACAAATGGCGCCTGACTGAAGTGGCATACCATCCCACAGACCTGGGTCACATCCTGCTGGGGAGAGATGACGGCGAGGGCAAACACAATGCAGTGAGAGGCTTGTTCTCAGACCACACACCAACAACTACAGCTGTTTTTTTTTCACAACAGATAGAGTGTCGCTCAGTCAAAGACGTGCTGCTCAGCCAGACATGAGGAACAGCATGTCTCCTTTTGCTGCAGCTAAACCTAACATTAATATGTTATTAGATAAGCTGACATCACCTAAGAAGTTTGTGCAATGTATACAAGGCTTTGGGTCACTTTTGTAAAATCAATCCTCATAAATCATGTTATCATATCCTGTCAGTCGGAGAGCAGCTGCTAAACAGCTTGCCAGCCTCATCACTCATCTACTCTCTTATCAGGATGGCCAAGAAAAGTGATACATAAGCAACACAAAGCAAGTCAATCTCCCATCATTAATGTGGCATTCATGGACACTGAAATACTTTCTGTTTTCCTGGAGTTGTGCTGCTGTTTTTGGAAAGGCTTCAGGGTCAAAGCGTGGTCAGTTGCTATCCTGCCATCTGGACTTTACCTGCTTTAGGGAACCACAGATGGAGGTCGAGTTTACACAGCACACACGGCAGCACCATTCATTCAACACACCGACACGCAGCTTTGGAAATTTCCTTTGTGCCGTGATCACATTGAGGGTTAAAAAAAGCTCAGCGGGGGGAAACTTGATTCACAGTGGTTCTGGAAATTGTCAATGACCTGGCTGAGAGTATGCACCTGTTATGAATTAACACATAGTCTGGACCACTGTAAGTTCATATTGTAGTGAGGGTAACAGAATTTTTGAATGTTGGGTGTTAGACAAATAAAAAGCACATATTTACTCTATAACAGAAACAGTATCATGGAGTATGTTCCATATCCGATGTCATTTTTCCACTGCTTTTCAGAATACACTTGAACACTACTAATGCACAAATACACAGAGTTTTTGTACATTAGTATTAGGCGATATAAGATAGAAGCAGTATGCCGTCTACAGCAAGGTCAGTTGTGTCCCACACCTGTTGAAGAATGCATTCACCATAATGCTGAGAGCTCTGTCCCATTGAGCTCAAAGCAAACTCAGAAAAACCTGATTCCTTAACAGTCACCTCAGACTGACACATGTGGAGCTCAGCCTGGAGCTTCAGAGACAGAAACCATGTTTCTGATGCACTATTAACAATACAAAGTGGGCCAAATTAACTAATTGTCATCAATAATATTTAAAACTAAACAGGATACATCTGCCCCTGTTCTACTCAGTAACATCCAGCCTACCTCTCAAGCATCAAATGTGGCCCGGACCTGTGCTCCTGGCATCACGGGTCTATTATGGTGTGAGAATGCAGGAGACAACCAAATACAAGAGGGAAGCATGATTTTACTCTCAGATAAATTACCAATTCAATTAGTAGACACTCTGTGAGACATTATGAAAGAGTAAGAAAGACAAAACCTGTGAAATCTTGCACATTTGCTCTGTAAATTCTACCCTAAATCTGTTCTTACACAGCAACAATCCTGACTTTATGACTATAAATTAGCATTTAACTTGGAGACTCCACACTGAGACAGATCAAAATAGACTGAGGTACCACTAACCCAATTAAATCCAATTCAGAGAATCTGCTGCATTTAAGAAAACCTCTCTTGGTTTCCCATGGCTCACATTAACTCTCCCCATGCAACAAGAAGAGTGGGTGTTCAAGAAATACAAGAGAAATCACTGAGGCATATTTAATGAACTTTTTGTTTGTGGCGTTAACTCCAGCTGGACTCATCTCTTCCAGTGCACTCTTACAAAAACATTAGTGTGCACAGGCTTTATCATCCACTCTATTAAGGCTAAGTGGGCCATGACAATAGCCAGGATAATCAAATAACCTTATTTGATTTCTAACTACTACAGTCCCTTGGCAATATGTAGACCCTCTGTGTCTTGGTGGGAAGAGTCTCTATGCAAAATCACACAATATAGAGATTAGTTACTGAGCTAAGCCTCCTGTGTGTCCACATTTCTGGTTCCTCACTTGGAAAGCTGGTCGTCATTTCAACACAGCATGGAAAATGGTCTATGAACAAATGTTTGTTTTCACTTTAGCAGCTTGCATCCTTCATTTTGCAGCCCCCACTGACGTCTCCCTTGGCACACAGAGGGTTGGAAGACACCATCATTACAAAAGGTTTTTTTTGCAGTTGGTGTTTGGCACATCAGACACACACACATACAAATAATTTGTACAAACAGACACACGTGTAGAGGGCATGAAATAATGGACAAAACTTCTGTGGATGAATGCGCATGGGATCATGGTCTGATGCTCAGCTTAATATTTGACCAGAGGGTACTGTAGAGTGATAGATGAACCTGCAAGCTCCTAACTTAGAGGCAGGAATTACTGTATATAAAAAAGAAGAAAGCAACAGTTCAGCTGCACATATAATAATCCTAAAGGGAATCATATCAGCATGGGGAAACTATGAATTTACTCTCAGTCTAAACATGGAATTTCATTCAAGTTCCAGGTAGTCCTTCAAGTACTTCTCACATTACTGTAGTAGCATCATTTGAAGGTCACCTCTTTTATTTCAGGCAGCAAAAACAACATCAGTAAATCAAGGAAAACAGGACAAGGTTCAAATGACAGGACTGGGAAACTAAACTGTTGAAAGTTTAAATTTTTTTAAAACTTCAGACTAATATATATATTTATACAGTAAATATATAGTACAGGAGCCTTTCTAAGCTACATATATCATCCATAGATCATTCAAATATGACAGCCTACCATTGACAGAGTTGATAAGTTTAATTCATAAATGTGATCTAACAAAGGTAAGGGGCAAATATTAACCATACAAGTATATTTTGTTTACTGTATATTGCTTATAATTGGGATGAAGTAAACATCTGTTAAGTATTTTAACAGAAAATTATTTGATTGTGTTGAATTAAACCCCAAAAAATGCAGCGGGTCCACCAGACCCGCCAACACTGGCTGAGTAACAAAAATATGAACATCACACAAGGGTTAAGACACATGTGAGTCACAATGAAAGCAGGCAATTGCTTCCACATCTCAGCAAATAACTTCCCCTCAACTATTAAGTTCCCATCTGGTTTGCTCCTGCAATTTTGTGACACTGAATTACGTTTTTAAGGGGACAATTCTTCTAGGAACTCCAGGTCTAATCTCCCAAACTCATTGCTGCAGATGGCAGGATTGAACGACAGGGAAACACATTCATTAAGGATTAAAGTAGAAGGCAGCAGTTAGTAAGTCCACACAGAAAAATGCTGCAAGCATAAAAGACATACTGTATGTCAATACAACGTGAGCCAGAAAGATAAAACTTCTACAGCCCTCAATATCATCAAGCAGCTACATCCAATTTAGACAGCCACAGCTTAGACAGAGGATCATGCAAAGCTGCTTTAAAGTCATATGGGGCAAATCATTTTAGACAAGATGACTACTAAGTCATAAGTCATCATAAACATATTACAAATTAGGATGCCAGATCTTAAAAGTGATTATTGTAAATTCCCTCTCATCACGAACCCATCTCTGTGTACCAAAGTTCCATATTTAGAAGTGTTTTTCCATGAAAAGAACCCTTTCATAACCTAAAATGGTTTAGATGTAACTGTAAACTGATGCTTCCTGCAGATCCATGAAGTCTTTGCCTCTCTCTCCATGCACCCCTCCCCACTAGCTGCAGCTCGAGCACACCAGCTCACTAACGCCTCTGTTTAAACACTGTGAAACAAGTATGCAATGGCTGATATTTTAGTAATTCAACCATACATGTTTGAATGAAAAACTGATTCTGAGGAAAAATAATGTTACGGAAAGTCTTACCCTGCAATTTAACAGAATTGGTTCCTTAGGTTTGTTACTAATGAAATCTGTCTGAATTCCTGTTTTTGAGACTGCCATTGGTACACCACAGCTCCAAGAGTAAATGTTCAGCCATGACATTAACTGCTTACTTCTCTCATGATGTCTTCCAACACAAAAAATACTGTATGGACATTTTAACAGGGTAAAAAAATAAATCTTGATTTCCACCTTAGGGAGTGTTAAACAATGGAAAAAATGACTATGTATGTGTGAAAGGATTCATGTGTAGTTGTATATTTAGGACTATTGTTTGGTTTGTAAGACCCAAAACTTTACCAATTTGGTTCATTTTAAACAATTTTTAAACAACATTTCACAAACTGTAATTTCACTGGCCCACACCACATGTCTAAATTCAGGTGGCTAGCTGGTGATCAGGACCATAGGCTCATTTGGAAAATGTTTACTGAGGTAAAAAAAAAAATCAAGTTAGAAGTAGGATCATTTTCTCATAGATTTCTATGCAATCAGACTTTTTTTTTTGCAACCAGAGGAGTCGCCCCCTGCTGGTCGCTAGAAAGAATGCAGGTTTAAGGAACTTAAGGATCTGCATTCTTCATATACAATCTATGATCATGACACAGAATTTAGCAACCAAGGAGTGAAATATTCACCTCAGTAGTTGGTGGAGACTGAAGCAGAACTAATAGAAGGGTAAATTCTGCATTTAAATTCATCAAGTGGTAAAAGATAGAAGAAATCTCCAAATGAATGCTGATGTTACTCAGTATGCTGGATGTGTAACTAAACAAATATTGCGAACAAACTGACAATTGACAGTTTGTTATTGTTGCAATTACAGATTGATTCTACTGCCCCCTTGTGGCCAAAAAACATATTGTTCAACATAGAATATCAAAATATCATCTTTTCAAATTTGAGTTCCTTGTCTGCACAATGCAAAATATCCTAAGTGTGTGACTTATGGTCTAAACTTATGTAACTAAATAAGGACTGAAATTGTCATTTGTGTGTTCAAGTACCAAGTCCGAAGCTCCCAGCACATTCATCACGAGGCTCTAGCTTGTCATTTTCATAGACAAAGGAGTTGTTCAGATTGTGAGCGATCTGATTTCTATCTTTGACAGTATCATACCTTCATAACTGATCTGTCTAAACAGCCACATAGGAACACACAGTGGGACTCTCAGGTAGCCCACCTAATTACATTGTCATTAGTCTGTTGCTGAGAAGCTGGTAATTACAGGAGCAATCAAAGTCTCAGGGACACGTAACTCCATTAGAAATCTGGCCTCGAAAACTGTAATCAATGCTGCAATCTTGGTTCTGTTTCCCACTTCTCTACCCTTTGGCAGATCTTGTTAACACTGCTTGTAACTCTCCAGCTAGAATTACTGGAATAAGATAACAAAATGAGCTACATAAACATCTGAAAATCTATGGAAAAGATTTTGACACAGATGGTGAATATCCATGTGGATAACTTATCAAATCTGCCAACATTCAACACCTTTGTGTTTTATTGAGGTTTCTCTCGGCATGAGTGCTGGTCCATGTAGTGCAGAAAGCAAAGGTTGAGTATTTCATGCCAGTCTCACCATAGAAGGCAGCATTTACTACCCATTATTACGGCTCAGCGGCAAGGCAGTACCTCTAATGACTTCGGGATAACAAGGCATGTTTCTCGAAACATGTTTTTTTTTCCACATAATGAGGATTGGTTTCCCTTGAGCAATGAGATGTCCTGTTTGCATTTTTGGGCTGGTACTAGACTGGCCTTGCCGCAAAGGAGGAACCAAACACAAGGGGCTGGCTGTTCTATTTAAAAATCAGAGGAACAGGTTTAAGCTTGTCGACTGCCTACATATACCATTAGCAATGTGAGCAATGTTCCAAAGCAAAAGGAAGCTGACTGAAGAGATGCTATCGCAGGGTGCATACTCATGTTTTCATGCCATTCGTGTCCCTCCGCTGTCTCAATCTGAAGCCTAAAACCTCTTTTACCTATCTTTTCCTTCAAGCTTATCCGTCCTTCCACCCACACATTCTGACTTTCACATCTATCATTTTGCTCGTTCTGTCACTCTGTCTACCCAGTGCAAATCAAGCATAAACTGACCAGTCAAGATTCTTGCGACTGTGCAGGTAAACAGGCTGTGTCCTATTAGAGGTGTGTCTTTCTAATCTTAGTCTAACTGGCACTGAGGAGGTGATCGTGTCAAGGGACTTGCGTGCAGCAGAGGAATTTTGGAACAAAGGAAGGCAGATGCCGCCTTCCCCCCACTGCTTGCTTGTCACTTTATCTTTAAAGACCCTTGGGATCATTGAGAGAGCAATTAGAGAATTACGCTTAACCCAAGTATTAACACAAACCGCGATTTTATTTTATGAAGCATAATCCAAAAACAATAAAGTCATAACACTACAGCATGTTGTTCTTCCCAATGAGGGATCATTCAGTAGTAGATTACACAACCCAGTTCCCCTTCCTCTACATTTCCTTTTCTCAGCTTTATCTTCAATCAGCGCATTAAGCCTTATTACAATATGCTTTACATGGCGCCAGGGGCTGAGCCTTCTAACAAAGTCTTAAAGGTGCAGTCAAAGGCACCAGTGCATATTTGCTTTCATTAACTTTCATTTGAAATGACACAAGGGGTGAACAAAATAACTAATGTGAATTGCAAAACACTTTTTGCTTTCCTCTGCTGTGGCGAAGTTCATTTGGGGACTTTTAAATTGGCAAAGTCAGTCAGACAGGCACGGTGACTACGGAAATGCAAAAATGCACGACTCTAATTGTGTCATTTATATGATAGAGTTATAGACAAGACTAAGGAAAAACAAAGCTGAACATCATAAGCATGATTCAGCAATCACTCAGGTGCTGCACATCAACAGGACACTAAGCAGGAAAATAAGATGAGCACTGCAGATTGTTTGGCCACATTTTGGCGACATCATGAAAACCTGTGCATGTTTAACTTTCAATAAGTTATTTTTGGATAACGTAGGAGCTTCAGTAGAAATCAACTGGACTTCCCTTGTAGGTTCTTGAAGACGTTTCACCTCTCACCTAAGAGGCTTCTTCAGTTCTAACTGACCAATGGGGAGTTACAGAATTTATAGTCACTCCAGCTCAGACTTTTAACTGCTTATTTTTACACCGAACATGTTCAAAATTCCCACTATGGTCCACTTTGTTCATCACCTAGTAAATAACTGTGTCTGTCTGCAATTTGGTGCAGTATTGTTGATTTTGAGTTGCACTGCTGCTTTTGGAAACCCAGCAAAGTTGCAAGCTTGAAAAGGAAAATAACACGCTAAAAGACATTAAAATGTCAAAAAAACGTAGATGCATGCAGAATGAAATGATAATTCTCTCTGGGTCCATCACGACAAGAAGGCACTTTCACATACAAGTGGCCATGCAAGTCATTGTCAGTATAACATTATACTGATTATGGATGGATAGCACATCTCAGTTTCTCAGAGTTTCTCAACCTCATTGATCTCTTGCCATCTCCTGCAGCTGGTAGCAGAGAAAATACAGCTCTAGTGGAGCAAAAATACCCCCACAGATGATACTGAAAAATAGGACAGATCCTTAAACAAGTGGTAACTTGTAAGCTGAAAATAATGTTGGTAGTTGGTGCTAGTCAGTGTCCTGGTTGAACAAATTTGTAAAGTTTTGCAACCAATCTTTTAGTCAACATGCCCGCACCCATCATTCCAAGGAACCAAGCAGAAAAAGTCTTAGACACTGAAGACAAACTGTAAAACAGGCAAACCAATAATTGTATTTTTTCTTGTAGAATAGGCAATACATGGAGAAAATATGACACTTAAGAAAACTATAAGATTTAACATGAACTTTCTCTTTTGAAATAATATAAAGGTGTATCCACTCAAAATACTTCAAATACTGCACAAAATGGCCTTGGACCTGAGCGTGGAACCATGTTGATCGGTTCTCAGCATTGCTGATAATAACATGCTTTTGCAATAAGCTTGTGTTGTTTGATGGGGTGGTGATAGGCAGAGGGTAAAAGCAATTGGAGTTGAAAAGAAAATGCCTTAAAAGGCTATGTTAGGCCCTGCAATTAAAAAAAAGTGAACACAAACAAAACTGGGACAGTAGGTAAAAAGGAAAACAAAATGGCAGTGTTCATAAAAGAAGGGATGCCTTAACAATTTCCTGACCTTATATGATATATGATTTGGTATAAGCCTAACATTTTTCAAAATTGTGCAGTATTCTATGGTTTGAAACTAAATATTTGTGCTGAATTCCTCTTGATGTAAGGAGAAAGGCATGGATCTCACACAGCTCTGTTGGCCTTTTATAATAACCTGCACACAAGTTCAAATGTTAATGAAGTTTCAGTCCAACTGTTCTGATAATTAGCCGATACATAGTGTGAGATAAGAGCCCCGACAGTCACTGCCAGTCCTCTGGGGACTTAAAATCCAGCATGAGGATATAAAAGTCAAACAGAATAATCTGTGTTGATATTTTGACTGCACACGAGTGTAAGATAACAGTAGAGGGAGAAAAAGAGAGAATAAGAGTTAAAAATGGGTTTGATTTAAGATTTTGTGTCGCCAGCCTATCACAGGGCTACACATAGAGACAGACAACCAAGCACACTCACATTCACACCTACGGACAGTTTAGAATCACCAATTCACCTCAGCATGTTTTCGGACTGTGGCAGGAACGATCTCAGGCCCAGTTGGGGACGCGAACCGGGGATCTTCTAGCTGTGACGGTGCTAACAATCGAGCCACCGTGTGGCCCCACAGGTAATTATTGACTGAAAAAATAATTTGAAAAGAAAAAGATGCACGGCACACAAGCAAACTATTTACACATTTACATAACTCATTCAGTAAAAACAAGGCAAACAGCATTTAATACAAAAAGGAAATTCATATTGCAATGAAATGTTTCAAAAACTATGAAAACTAGCTTAAAAACATTCAAATTACAAAACAAAGAACTTTCATGCAAACAATGCAGAAACTTTGGTACGCATTCCAGGCATTATTTGAGACTCGCCCATTATTTAAGCAGCGTTTAAGAGTTTTCGGTATGCTAACATCGGATAGTTTTGTCTGTCACATGTCTGAGCCACGAGCCTCAGCAGATTACTCTCACTGGAGTATGACATTAAAGAAGGTTGGCACCCAAACAAATGATAGTTGAGCATTTATTAAATTACCAACTTGTACTCCCACGTCACGGCCCTGACCTTAATCCCACACACAAGAAAAGTAAACAGAAAAATACTGTTATTGCTGTACAAAGCCATAACTGTTACAGACCGTGAACAGGAAGGGTACTGAATGTATAAAAAAAAAAGGCTGTATAGGCCATGACTTAGGTAAAAACTGTAGTATCCTTCCCCGGTATATTTTAAGGTAATATATTCATGACAGGCATGAAGAATTAATGAAAATATAGACATTGTCATTTTTAAATACACATAAATAAACTGAGCAAGTAGATGGTTTTGATGTCAGTTGAAGCCAGACTATTGCCTGTTACATGAAATCTTGTGTATTTATTTGTTTTTTCGCAATACAATAAGTCTGACAAGGAAACGTGACATTCAGATATAAGTCTATCGTGAGAATATAGTGTAAGACTGTCTCTTCCTCGCACAAAACCCAACCCAGACTGTCATGCATTTAGCATAAAGAAAAAGCACATAACCCTCCCCCTTTTCTGCCACCCCTAATAATTTCCATATAGTCTCTTACAAAGCACGACCGAGCCACTCATCAGCTATTAGATTTCTTGCCAGCTCAGGCCATCATTCTGTGAAATAGCTCCATGACATCTTTCTTCAAATACAATGGCAATTCATAATGCCTTACGCGGACAAAGAAAAGCATGAATCGAGGCCTTTTTGAGATTACTGGGACATTATCTTTGTAGATTCTCAGTCATCCAGGTCGTGACAATCCCAAGTGCTTCAATATAAAAGCGATTTTCATTCTTGAGGATGCCATCATGTTAAACTAGAGATGGTATAACGCCACTTATCAGACACTTATAATGCAGTCCTGAACTCCTCCCCAGGCAGTTTCATCACTATTCATACCTTAAGTCATCTACCTTAAATAATCTATTTTTGCCTGAGAATATTACGTTATATAAACCAGCAGCAGCACTTGAAAATCAATTTCACAGGTAACAAAGAGCCAGTGTAGACGTTTAAGCACCGGAGTAATGTGATCAGCTCTATTGCTTATTGCAGCAGCTTTCTGAATAAGCCAAGGTTGTCAAATGGTCTTTTTGTGGAGACCAGATAAGCAAATGCTGCTGGATTGAAGGAATTTCTTTAAATCGTTTGTGGACAAGAGACCTTTAGCTCTTTCTATTTGACTGAGGTGAAAAATGCTCATGTTTACTGCATTGATGCGGCTGCCAAAGGTCAGACCTGAATCAACAAAAACACCAAGATACTGGGATTTCTGCCTTGATAATTCTGAAATAAAGTTGGTCAATAAGTCCCTTCTTGTTGCCCTATTGCACAAAGCTATTTAATTACTTTTAACTTTTTTAACTATTTAATTTATTTATTGTAATCGGTACTTAGACGGTTCAGACAGCTACAATGCATTTCTCTTCTGCACATATTTCATTTAACTTGCACTCTGCACATTCTTTCATATCATTTGCACTAGGTTTGTATATTGTTAAATGCTTTTTTCTATTGGATTGTTTATTTATTTATTTATTTAATCTTTTATTTCTCTGTATATGATTACAATTTTTGTGTTCAATTTTGTCAGCTGTAACAAGGGAATTTCCCCGCTGTGGGATTAATAAAGTCGAATCTAATCTAATTTAATCTAATTAATTGATAGGGTGGACCTTTAATCACTGGGTATGAGGACTAAGTAGATCTGAGTGTTGTGTGATGATTTGACTTAGAGGGAGAATGTATAGGTGCTCTACCCATCATTCACTTATTGTACACTGATCAACAATGGCTTGTCATTCACAGAAAGTTACATTTTCAGAACATTCAACAAGTTACCAAATAATTTAATACCACATGACATAACATCAGCTGTTAAGAACACATTTTCTGTCATCCTGTCTAATGTAAAGGGAAGCAGCTGACAGCAAACGTTACTTAGTGCTAGTGATGTTCTTTTCAGTTTTTCCACTTGGGCAAAATGAAAAGTCTTTGGCACAACTCTTAGGACTTTATCAATCTAGTAGCTTTATTTTCAAAACAAACAACATGGCACAGTGCTGCCTGGATGCCAAAACCACTTCAATTGGCTTATTTTTTTAAACCGTTATCTCGATACATTTTGGTCTTGTGTCAACACAACATATCATATTGTCAGCGTGCAGAGAGACGAGGCTGGAAGCGTACTGCAGATCAGATTGAATTTGGCACGTTCACACTGGCATAATGGCGAGTTGGCAGCAGCGCAAACACATCGCTCAGCTGAACTTGTCAAAATTTTTGCACAGCGTTGTTCATCATTCTCAAGTACGCTGTCACCTGTAATCTGTTAAAAATGTAAAGTGAATGGTTGCAGGCTGCATGTTGCTGCTTTTTACTTCCACATAGTTATCCATTAAAAGAACACATCTTGGGGCATATTTACAAAACATACTATGACTGACAGTAGGTCCAAAATGGCAGAACTTTTTGGTCTAAGAGTAATTCCCAAAACATTTCAGTGCTGAAATTGGGTCCTAAATCTGACAGACGTTAGACACAGTGCAGATGACTCGTAAAACACGACCACAATGAACTTTTAAAAGCATATTTTGTTGGCAGGTGAGTAAACCCCATAAAATCCCAGAGACTCCCACCTCTTCCCGTCTTTCCGTTTGCCCACGCACACTACGTCACTAAACATGGACATATTTGGTATCGCAGGATTCAGGAAGTCCTCATCTTTGCCAAGATAGCATCAGTTTTCTTTTATTTCTTACGTATTTTGCACCAGAGCAGCCTCAACACAGTGTTCAGAGTCACAATGACTGTCTTAAATCAGGTCTTGTAGCATTTTGACACTGAAAGATACAGGATTACAAATTATATTTACATTATTTATACTCTAAAATGTTTTCATTTTTATTTTAGACCATTAAAGTCTTCAATTTCTACTGACTTCAAAGACCTACTGCTCTGTTTCTGTTTAATGTCTAGGTTTTCTGGGACTTTCACAACAAACGTTTCTTTCTGGCGAGACTTAGAGTAGTTCAGAAGCTACATACATTTTAATTTGGGTCTGTCATTTTTAAAATTTTCTCAAAATATGGCCAGAATGATTAAAGTTATTAAGAGCTAAATATTCTCACCAACAAATACACAACTGTCCTTAACTGAAAAGCAGTGATTAGGAACCTGAAATACCTCAAATGTCTGTGAATAGCTATCTGTTTTTATTTTGTTTAAATTCATTTAAATTTAATTGAAATTGTTTAAATTAACTTTCTGATTGGATTAAATCAATTTTTTTTATAATGACATTGCACCTAATTTAACTTTCAAATGATTACAATTATTTTTTATCAATTCAAAAACATGTAAAAATGTAATTTAGTTTAG
>OMNN01031653.1:0-17978 GCA_900302755.1 Chromis chromis | reverse complement strand
TCCACTTCTGCCAGCAGATAGTGCCTGGGTTTCTCCCTCCTTTCTCTCCACTTTCCCTATTTCTCAGGAGGGCGTGAATGCAGCAGGGAGCGGCTGGCGACCAGGTGTGGTGAATTTCCTACTCAGCTGAGGAGACGTTCTGATTGGGGCTTGTGGCTGCTGCTGCAGCTCTTAAGCTGCTTCCAGTCTCTCTCCAGTGCCGGACCGTGAACCATCTACGTTAGTTTCTAACTAGATTCATGCCTAGCCACTACACTTGCTGTTTCGCTTTATTAACCTGTGTTCCTTTGTGCAGTTTGGACCGCCAGCAGCCACGGAGCATCTCGTCATCCTCAGCCACCACTCGCAGTTTAAAGACCTCTGGATCTGGAGAACACTCATTCCACCTACTGCTTCACCGCATCTGGTCGTCAGCCAACCTGGACACCACCTGCCTTGCTTCCCCCTCCTTCAGTTTGGTTCAGCTAAGTGTAGCCTCCGCGCCTTTGTTAGTTCGACTCCAAGTGAGTCCTTTGTTCTGTCTCTTGCTAATTGTTTGTAGCATTAGCTTTGCCTCGCTGGTCGCGAGCTTTTGGTTTTTCGTTTAGTAGCTTCAACTTCCTCGACTGTTAGTCGCTTTTTTAGTTGTCGTTACTTTTAGTTATTTTTCCTCACCTGCCTTAGAGTTTAGGTTGAGCGCTTTTGGTTTTGTATCTATTGTTCTTGTGATTAAAAATTACATTTTTACTTTGGTCCTCCTTGTCTCTCTGTTCTGCGCCTGAGCCTCAAAAGAACCGTCTCGTAACAACAGCGACTAGAAATGGAGTCGTACTGTTGCACCTTTGCTGCACACTTAGTTTTAACACGTCACATAAAGTTAGACAACCCAGCCACCATGTAGCAGCTCCTTCCAAAACCAAACATTCAACGTAGCTCTTCCTCCTGCAGTCGTCTTAACTCTACCACACCACTGACTGCTGCTATTCCTGACGCCACAAGGTTTCCCTCCCAACTCTTTTGCCCCGAGGTGTTTCAAGAGTGGGTCTGAACACATCCACATTGAAAAATAGAGTCATAGTCATAGCTCCACCTATTGGTAACAGGAAGTTTTTAGCATTATATTTGCATGTACCGTTACTACAGACTTTGTGACTGTCATTTAATAATAATAATAATCATAATCATACCTTTATTGATCCCCTTGGGGAAATTCCTTCCCTGCATTTGACCCATCTTATTCAAAGTTAACCTTAACTATACATACTAGGAGCAGTGGGCTGCCGCGGTGCAGTGCCCGGGGAGCAGTCAGGGGTTAAGGGCCTTGCTCAAGGGCCCACAGTGGTGGTGACTGGGACAAGCAGTCACTCTCACTTTCCTGCCAGTCCGGGGACTCGAACCGGCAACCCACCGGTTACAAGTTCGCTTCACAAACCACTAGGCCACCACTATCTTTTACTAGATATTGTCTGTAATTTACTAAAACAGGCAACATGTGTAAAATGACAGTGAAATGTAAAAAAAACAAAACAGGTAATAGCTGTAAAAAAAAAAAAAAAAAAGATTCATGAGATCTTTTTCTAATGTATAAAAGCACATTTTTCTCTCAAACCTTCTATCAGTGTGAAGATTGTCGACTATCATCAGCTGATAGACACAAGTTTACAAACTGCTTTACTCCAGTTTCATATAGAACCTGAAACATGCTTATAAATGAGGTTTTTGCATCATTTCTAGTGGTAAAGTCTAGAAGAAACTAGCGCAAAGCATCTTGTGGAACCAAAAGGCAGGATTCAGTCTCTGCGTTAGGCATCTTTTTCTGACTCTTTAAACACTAACAGAAGGTGATGAAAGAAAGCTGAAGCTGATGAACTCTGAACCTGAAACACATTCATGTGATCCGTCTAAAGTAAAGGGCCACCATCTTGTAAATCAACTGGATGATGTGAACACCTTTGAACAGCACAACGGGGAGTCACTGTTTATTATTTATGTCTTTTTCTCTTCGCCTGCAGTTATGAGCAAAACACACAACTGAAACCATTCAGTCACACATCTGTCACAGTGATGATGAAGCAGCATCTCTTTGAATAGAGACACTTATGAATAAATTGCTGTGGAACCAACTGATGTTAATGGTAGTTGAGATACTCCCTGATGTCTTAATGGGTTCTGGATGCTTCACTTCACACATGGCAACAGAGACGACCTTTTATTTGCAAAACTGAGCAAATAAAATTGAGGAAATGAGAGGAAATTAGCCCCTTAAACAATACATTTGCGGGGTGCGTGACAACGATGCAAAACATTGTATATTTTTGCACTGAAACGGATCAAACTGACAAACATCCGCCATCACACGAACAGTTACTGCACTATTAGAACATGACAGCTAAGACGTATACAGAGCAGCGCTGCAGGCAACATGTGGGAGTTCATGTCTACATGTGTGCTGATCTACATGTGGAAGCTGCTGGTGAGCATCCAGAATTTAAAAAACACATTAGAAATCTGGCAGCTGCACTTTGATTTTTTTTAACTACATGGCTTCAGGGGGGGAAATGTCACTCAGTCGCCCCTCCAGAATAAAATACCTCACTAGCTATTGGATGGATTACCATGAGATTTTTTAAATATGCAGCTGTGTAATAAATAACGTGGAGCTATCATCATGTCCTCCAAAATGCTGGTTTATGACCAAACACCTGCAAAACCGACGACATGTTTTGTGCTAATTAGCAAAAGTTCTGTAATGAAGAAATGTCCTTTTCCTTTATTCATGGCAAGAAATAAATAAATATGTTATTAAGGAAAAGCATCTTGAAGCAAGAAAATCAGCAAGACACGAAGAAAAACAGATGATTTTACACTGTAACTCCAACGTCCTGGTGCCAGACCCCATAGGACACCCTGAGAGGTCCTCTTGTCCATGTCCAATGGTTTAGAGCATTTTTGACCACATAAGGGGGACCAACACAATATTAGGCAGGTGGTCATAATGTTATGCCTGATTGGTTTAGGTATTTGTTAGTTCTGAGGTTGTAATTTTAAAGAGTGCAGGATAGATGGAAGAATGCAGTCATACTAAAATAAAAGTATAGAGGTTACTAATGAAACTGAAGATATTCGAGGAAATCTGTACCACATCACAGTGAAAAAAAACAATTAACAGAATATACGCAAAGCTGTATTTTAAGATTCTTCTTTGGCTTTATTAGATGCCATATTTATATTTCGAAGGTGAAGCCTTTTGGCCAACAATCACACCTGTAATGCTACACTGGAGCATCTGTTGTCTGTGGTTACAAGTGTCACTAATTTGAAACCTTTAACCACAATAGGCAGTGAAACACTATTGTTCAATCCTTCTTCTCTCACACTGGCCCACAAGTTTATCCACTTGTCCCCGCTGTCAACAATAGGATTAATTTCCTAGAAAGACAGCATGAGCTCAAGTGTGTTTCTGCCCTTTCTGCTTATTCCACATTTTTAACAGTTGTGAAAATGTGTAACGGAGAGCACGAGAGGACAGGCATATGTCTCAGAACACAGAAACAGTCGGACAAAATCTGCTGAAAGCGTGGATTCAAATCTAACAATTGATTCCACATTGAAGTCTGTGGATCAAACAGCAACTGAGCTATTATCCTGGAATTTTGGCGAAAAATCAATCAAGCCATCTTGTGCTCTCCCAAGGACCGCTTTTACTGATCTCTGCCATAGTTTGGCACAGCGTGACTTTAAAATATGCAAGACAAAAGACTGACAGACATGACACATCTAACTCAAACATTTTTTGCTGGCAAAGAAATGCTGAATGCAAAATACAGTTGAATCAAAGCCTCTGCCGGGATATGTGGATTGGAATGAAGGGTGTAATACCTCATGATGGAGACGGAGGAGGCAGACAGATGTTATATGCTTAAAGACAGAAAAGAAACATGTGCTTATGTACAGTATAGTGTGTCGTGTGTGTTTAAATGTTTCCATGTTTTGCCTTATGGCTGCCACCTGACGAAGGAATTTAGCCAGTTGGAAATACATCATACAATATCATCTGACACACCAGTAAAGAAATCACTTCAGTGTGTGGACATGCACGGTCTGTATGTTTATATTATCTGTCATATGAAATGTGAACACTTTCTTGCATGAATGTGACTTTTGACATCATTATGAAATATAACCTTCTAGAAAAGACTATTTCTTATATGTCTTAAATTTCCCTCAGGATCAGTAAAGTACCTATCTATGTATCTATCTATATATGTATCTATCTATGTATCTTTGTATCTATTTTATTTTGATAGTAGTACTTTAACAGTAGTGGCAAAGTAGTCTTAGATGTTAAAACACCTTTAAAACGCACCTTAAAACATTTTTTGCTCACTGTGAGCTAATTTTTCACTGCAACATGAAGTCATGCACCTCTATCAAAACAGCACAACCATGGATAGAAGTAGAGAGAACTCAAAAATGTTGTTTATGCAGCATGATGCAGTTATAACGTCATAAATCATAAAACAAGAAGTTGAATATCTTATCTATAAATATCTGTTTTACAAGAATTAAAATAAACTTGAGATCGACATGTATAGCAATTTGTTACCAGTACTGAGAAAAAAAATGGTGACTCTACATAATACACATATTTACTTACTTAGATTTTTAATTTGTTTCCATACTTGTCTTTATCTGCTCTGTGCAAACACAGCCTGCAGTTCAGCCGAAAAGTGTCTGTTTGTTGCAGCCGAGTCCCTAATGGCCAGTCGGTTGCAAAATTGTGCAATGTAGTTATTGCAGACCATCTAGATATGTAAAATATAGTAAGTTTGATGAAATAACACATTTTTAAGGTTACATTTGGCTAAGTTTATTAATGGAGTGTAAATAGTTTAAGGACTGTTAAAAATCAAATGATTCTATTAGATTGCATGTTTTTTTTTCTCTCTTTAGTTGATCTTTTTAATGAAAACATGCTGTGATGCGCGACATGCTTTCAGATTTTGGGGTTTAGAGGGTTAACCACGGTGGCATCAGTCCAGAAAATGCTTCTCAGTTGTGTTTTCTTAATGCACTGACAAATGACCCAGTTGTAGTTTATGTATGAGACATAGCTTTACTCAAAGGGAGTATATGATATCAGGCATGCAGATGTGCTGAATACATCTCCAGCTGCTTTTAATTAGGTGCTGACTCTGCAGAAAGAAGTGCTGAGTAATGTGTCTGGTTTGATCTTGCAGGCCGAAAGCTTCACCGATACGGGGTAAAGTTGAATTTTGAGTCAGAATGGATCAGATGTGTTGTCGCGTGGGGCAGTGAAGTGATGTAGGTGAAAGGGGAGAATGGTCCTTAAACGTCTACACTCTGCTGGAGAGACTGTTTTTAGATTTATCAACTGTACTGCTCCGCTACATCTGGCCTGCTGTTATGGTGCACACTTTATGATTTTGATATAAAATATGTTTATGCATGAAACACTTTGAGTCCTGTGTACACATGATAAACAGTATTCCTTTGCGCTCTGGTAACTGGATCCCTTCCAGAGATCTGGGCAGTCATGTTTCATACGGGCCAAAATATTTTAAATTGTTTTTACTGCACTGCAGGAGGGCGGGGGGTTTCGCTCATGCAACAAAAATGCACAGAATCTCAATGATATGGGCTCTCTGGGAGAGGTTTGTCAGTTTCTCTTTGACATGTACTCCCCACCTTCACCCACCTGAGGTTATTGGAGCTGTGTGATATACAACCTCCAGGACATGCGTGCACGGAATGAGTGTTACAGAGAACACGTTCACGTCGTAAAAAGCGCTGCAAAAACATCCCTCTGGATGTCGTTTGTGCTGATCTCTGCAGATTTCTGCCTTGCATAAGAGTTCAGTGTTTAGGAGTTTCTTTTGCCAAGTTATGTACAGTGTTGGATATGAATAGAATGTCCCCGTCTTTGTCCAAAATAGAGCTGCAACAATAGTCTATTCATTGATAACTGGCACGTACTCTTAGCTTTCATGTACATCTTATTTAAATTGTGATATGTACGCATGTCCGAAAAATGTTAAATTGTGCAGCAGTCTGTACCAATGAGACTTTTCCTGGCTTAATAAAGGATGAATTTAAAAAAGGTCACTTGCAACAAAGTCGATCTGCAAGATTACAGATTAATTCAGAAGCAAACGTAGCTGCTTCTATCTTCTTAAACCAGAGACAACTTCAACCAATTGCAACCCTTATCTCTGTTTGAAGCATCTTGAACTCCTTGTTTCAGATCAAAAATGTCTTTGTTTAACCTGTAAATTTAACTTAAATGAAATGTCCAGGGCTGCATGGTGGCTCGGTTGTTAGCACCGTCGCCTCACAGCTAGAAGATCTCTGGTTCGTGTCCCGGCCTGGGATCTTTCTGTGTGGAGTTTGCATGTTCTCTCTGTGCAGTGTGGGTTGTCACCAGGTTCTCCGGCTTCCTTCCACAGTCCAAAAACATGCTGAGGTTAATTGAGTATTCTAAAATGTCCATAGGTGTGAATGTGAGTGTGCTTGGTTGTCTGTCTCTATGTGTAGCCCTGTAATAGGCTAGCGGCCTGTCCAGAGTGTTCTCTGCCTTCGTCCGAGTCGGCTGGGATAGGCTCCAGCCCCCCAGTGACCCTACAGAGGATTAAGTGGTGTACAGATAATGGATGGATGGATGAAATGTCCATATGCATCAATTCAGATCTCACAAAGTTGCTCTGACTTTGATGCACTGGTCTCTGCTCTGTATGTGACATTCTCAGTTTATGTTTTTTTCATTGCTGTGGGTCATAATTTATTATTATTATTTTCATTTTTTATTCCTAGCCATATCTATAGTAAAATCATTTTCCCATGACTCAGACAGTTGTAGTGCCCTCTTAGGGGCTTTATCTAAGTATTTAACACAGGCTTTTTAATATAGCAGGGAAAATGAAAGAACATTACTGCCAACAGCTGTGTTGAAGTATTTTTTATTCATAGTTAAGAGTCTCTTCGGAGTTGGTTGTGTTTTTGGGAGTCTAATGTGACATTTGGAAAAACTGCACGCTCAAAGAACACCGTGGAGTCGTCCTCTGCTGCCTCACATAAAGTCAACAATAGTTTGACGGATCCTTTAGCAGACTGGCTTTTTTTCTTCTTGGAAAATGTCTGAGGAGCCTTTCAAAAATGTCGCCTTTGTGTGCCGAAGAGCCAAAGGTCATTACAGGATATTTGAAAGTCATGATGACAGATTGGGTGTTTGTTGGAATGAAGGCATGAAGGTCAGATACTGTACACAAACAGACACACAGTACGTTGTGAGGATGCAGTGGGAGTCAAGTAAGGCTCAGTGGCATGAGGCTCGATAAGCATAGAATATTAAGTGTATCATCATTTGACTTCATTCAGGCCAGTCAGGTCGTGTCTCACACATGCAGCTGGCGAAAAAGTGAGTACATTCTGTGGCAATTGGTGGACATATCTGGACAAGAAGACATTACTATGAACAGATAATGGTGATACAATCAAACAAATGACACATAAAGTTGACATTTTGTGGTCATTTTCATAATTTAAATGAATTAAAACAACAGTACAGTGGTTCACACTTACACTTCACAGCTGGAAGGCTTGCCTGGGCTTCCTCCCATAGTCCAAAGGCATACATGATAGGTTCATCGATGATTCTATGTTGGCCGTAGGTTTGAGTGTGAGCGTACAAGGCTTTTTCTGTCTCTCTGTGTTGGCCCGGTGAAGGACTGTTAGTCACATGGAAAGTTTATTATCCATGTGACTTTCCCACACCTTCAAACCTATAAAATTGGGGGGTCTGGATTGGGTGCTAAAGAGTAGAGCCTCCTCAGTGAGTGGTCTTAAGTCATCTTAAAGTGGCATCGGTTTCAAACAACCGCCAATTTGTCCAGGACAAGGCTGCCCCAACAGCCCCAAGGGCAGACCGTTTGAAGTCTCCAAGATCCCCAACATTTCATCACAGGATCTGCAGGTTACTATTGCAGCTGTAGGTCAAAGTGTCTACAGTCAGGAAGAGACTGCACGAATGGGATCTTCATGGGAGGCAGGCTGGGAAAAAGCCTTTGCTGTCCAAAAAGAACATTAAAGCAAAACTACAGTTTGCCAATGAACATAACAACAGACAAAGACCAGACCTTTTGGAGTAATGTGTTCCAGAAAGACGAGTCAAAGATAGAGCTGTTTGACACTTATGGTGCGGAATAAAGACGGCTGTCAGTGAGACTGGGCAGCCTGCAGTCAGTGACCCAACAATGAATTCTGAATCATAAAACTAAGAGTGCTTGAAGATAATGTGAGGTTGTCTGTCTGAAAGTTGGATACAATAGAGTAATGATACTAAGCAAATCTTCCAAGGAACGTCTCAAAAGCAGAAAATGTGGGGTTGTGGAATGGCCAAGTCAAGGATAAATAGGGGGGTTAGGTTGAAACAGGTGGTACTTGCAGGAAAGCCATCTTGCAACTGGAGGAATAATGCATGGAAGAGTGGTCAAAAGCTGATTTTAGAGACAATTATACAAAATGTCTGCAAAATGTTCCTTCTGCTAAAGGGGGCAATATTAGCCTCTGAAGCCAAATAAAACATTTCTTGATATTTTTGTTGAATAAACGATTAAAAAAATCTGATTTTCCTTGTTGCAGCGTTAAATTATATCACTGTTATCTGTAGACAGTCTATAAAAGAGGATCAGTATTTGCTGAAATATGTCAAACATGGGATGCACTTACTTTATTACATGACTGGACATAGGTTTGTGTGCATGAGGGTTACAGTATATGGGCTCAAACAGGTAAGCTCTATAAATCCTCCTCAGTACGTCTCTGTGCAGACTCTTGTCTCCTCCTGCCTTTTAACATTCCTCTGAACAGACCCGTAAATGCTACAGGCTCGACTTTATGGTTATTACCAGCTCTCTCTTTCTGTGCATAAACTGTATCTGTCTCTTTTTATGGTGATTTGTGTTCAAAGTGTGTAGGGCGTGTGTGTGATGTTGCACAGCGTAAGCTGTGGTTGAGGCAAGGGGAGGGGGCAGACAGTAAAACCAGGCAGTGATCATCTTCTAAATATCCTCTTCCCTCCTCTGCCTTTTGCACACTGCAGTACAGAACAGTCAGTCCTCTCTGCTGATCGGTGTTACAACATTAAGGCTGCTGTACGTCTTTGAGCGCACAACCTGTGGTTACACTGATTTATAGCTGTGAGTCAGCTGCTGTGGGTTTCAGCAGGGAGATTTTTAGATATGACAAAAGGGCATCATGTTCATGTTCAAATGAGCCATTTTAGCTACGATTTCTTTGATATGTCACAGCGAAGATGTCACAGTCAAAGCAAACTTAACTTTTTAAGGTACTTAAAAAGAAAACACCAGACTGAGGAACAGATTCTTTCCAGAAACTGTTGAACTCTGGTGGTGCTCTGTAGCTTTCCAACTATCACCCACCTACCTGCAACTACAGACACTTTTTTTTTATCTACCTCATAGGACAGCTTTGCACACATGCATATGTATCTGTTTACCACTGGTAAACACTTGTATATATTGTATATATTGTTTTTATTGCTTTTATTTCATTTATCTTTCTTGATATTTCTTATTTATTTATTTTGGACTTATAACCGGGACCCAAGTGCCAATTTCGTGCCACCTCATGTGAATACGTGTGCTGGTATGACAGTAAAGAACCTTGAATCCTTGAATCCTTATTTATCTAATATGAAAAAAAGAATAACAACACCCGATCAGAGTTATTCAAATGGTTTGTAAGCGGCATCCTTATGTGAGTTTTTTTTTGTGTGTGTGTACTTTTATGGTAGAAATATACATGGGTAGAATATGGCTAAAAAACAATGACTAACCTGTTTTCATTTTATCACAATCAACTCCTGTTTCTTGTTGAGCTCAGGGATTTTCTTTTTTTCAATGTGTTAAGATTTGAATAAACCTGCTTTTTAGAAATAAGAAGATTGATTCCACACTCTCGTTTGCGCAGTAAATATGTTGTAAAAGCTACTGGCAAAGAGACACAGAAAGAGAGGAGAAGCTGACCTGGTTTTGTCAGGATTAAGGAATAAGCTTTTAATTAATGAGCATTACTTACTCAGAGGTGTATTTTGTTATTTTTGGACAGGTGCAGGTAGCCATTTCACTTGTTTCCTGTGTTTATGTATAGCTGGCTAAATGATGCATGGAAGAAAATGAGCATTTTCCCCCAAATATTGAACAACTTCTTTAAGAAACGTAGCAAACAATGACACTTCCATCTTTTTTTCGAATATCAGACCTTGTTTTGTTCTTTACTACAATTTGTTCCATCTGTCCTGCAGATAAAAGAATATAGAAGAATAAATCATCACCACATAGATCGTGCTGTACAGCTTTTCTAACATCAACCTTTATTCTATCTTGCTTTCATCATTTGCTACTGATTTAACTGGACTTAAACATTAAATGTAAAACATCTCTTGTGGTCCAGCTATAGTTTTTTTTTTTTGCTGGACACAGAAGTCTTTGTCTGAATGTCGCCAATGAGGAACCTTCCGTTTGAAACAAGAGTCTTTGTTCAGTGAAGTGAATCGTTTAAATATGTTTCATACATCAGTCAAAGCTATTGAGTAATAACGTGGGTTTTGTTTTGGCTGCGTGCTGATTTCCAAATGCATCAGCCTGGACTCTCTGTTCTCCTGCATGAGCGTCTCTGACAGAATATTGACAATGAATGGAAAAGGTTTTATTTCGTAATTGTGGATTTAGTATCATGACTTCATGTGTGTGCTATCTAAGGGTAATAACATTTATAGCAAATACTGGGATGTTACAGCTGCATCACAGACAACTAAAAGTTTCATAGAGCTTGGTTTGTATTGTCACGGTTCTGGCATTTACTCTGTAGTGATAAAATTATAGTCACCAAATTAACAGTTACCATGTGGGAATGTGATGACAGTAATAACAGGAATGATGGAGCAGAAGACAAAGTTGTTGAGTTGAGTTGTGCAAAGTTTGTGGGGAGCCAGACTTATTTTGTGAGAAACGAAAAGCAAAAAGTAACATTATTATCAAAATTTATCGGTGAAAGTTTTCTGCCTCCCACAGCTTCACACCCACATAAAGCATTTTGGTAAATAGTAGTTACTGATGGAAGTGAAAAACTTTTTCCAGTTGTCCAGTAACAAGCCCCTTCTCTGGTTTTACCACAAGGTAATGAGGTTTCCTCAGCAATTATGGTTCCCGCATTTATCAACCACCACAAGCTGGCAGCTATACCTGGTATGCTGTATGTCTCAGACTGGCACACAAATAAAAACACAGTAGAGGTGTGTGTGTTTAACATACAGACCACCCAAACTCAAATTGATGAAGCAAACAGTTTGACATTTTGATTAGAAAAATGTTGCCAACAAATATATAGAACATGCTGTGTGTTCATAGAGTAAAGTGAATACATATGGAGTTATGAATACATAAAAAGTAGTATAGTATATACTACACCTACAGTATGATGCACATGTGCAGTATGCAGGGATATAAATGTAATAAATTAAGAAAATATGTTAATTTAAAAAGAAAAGAAGATGTTTTACAGTATATAGACAGTATATGTATTTATAATAACACAAATAAATACAGTTCATCCTTAATTAAAGCATGTTGTTTAAAGACAGGCTGTTGTACCCTACAGCTCTGGAAAAAATTAAGAGACCACTGCAAAACCAGTTTCTCTGATTTGACTATATATAGGAATGTGTTTGGGAGAAATGTTTTCAGTAGTTTATAGAATGAAACAAAAATGTTTATTTTACTGAATTTCCAAATAAAAATATGGTCATTTAGAGCATTTATTTGTAGAAAATGACAAATGGTCAAAATATGCATTGTTTTCAGACCTCAAATAATGCAAAGAAAACAAGTTCATATTCATTTTTAAAAACACAATACTAATGTTTTAACTTAAGAAGTGTTCAGAAATCAATATTTGGTGGAATAACCCTGTTTTCAATCACAGCTTTCATGCGTCTTGGCCTTGGTCTTGGTCTCTTATTTTTTTCCAGAGCTGTATATGCATTCATATCAATTGTTTGGGGGTTTAATTTGAGGAAATTTCAACTCTAATTTATGAAATTTGCATGTTTTTTGTCAATTTATGAGAAAATGGACTCTCTCTGTTTCTTAACTACTGTTTTATATGGAGACCCTTCTCAATATGTTAATGTTTAAAGTTTTAATTTTAAATGTGTGTCTGTCCTCTCTCTATGGCAGGTAACCACATGCTGTTACGAGTGCTGCCCTCCGTCTATCCCAGACAACCGGACACCATCCACCGTCACCTAGGCAACCTGACCGCCATGATGTCACAGCTGGAATCCCCAGAGCAACAGCACCTTATCAGACTCATTCAAGTAGTTGCTGAGCAGCATCCACTCGTAAGTGTTTGTGCCTCATTTCTAACATAAAACTACACCAAAAAATCACAACGTCCTGTGGGTGAATCAAACTATTTATTTCCATGTGTGTTACTTTTGTGCAACACGCATGAGCCAAAATAAATAGCACTCCCACTTTTGCAACCTAAATTTAATGCAATTACAACTTTCATACCGTCTTAAACTTTTTGTTGGCACTACCTTTGGGAGCCTTGGAGTTGCTGACACAGAAAACAAGCAGCCTTCCAGCTGTATTACAAGCTATTGTTTAAAATGATGATGAGGTATTTACTATCAGAGCTGTGGAATCATCTGAAAATAACGCACTATCCAACTAAATCAGACCTGAGATTTAACTTGGCTGTGGCTTCCCGTGAAGTATGTGTGTGGCTTTTTCTAACACTTCTACCGAAGAGTAAAAATTAATCGTTTAATCCAACTCTATCCCATAATGAGCTCAAATCGAAATGTGGAAAATGCACTGGAACATAGATAGAAGTGAGGAACTGGAGCAGTGCATGTGGAGTACAAATTTCTCAGCAGGAATTCCCTTAATCCTGCATATTTTGGAGCCTAGCTGCTGATGTTGAACCTGAGGGGGAAAGTACCACATACCAGCAGACCGAGAGCTCAGTGGTGGAACATGCATCGTCTCACTCAGTGGAGCAACAAAACCAGCCATCTGGAGTTATTCTAATCTGCACCCCCCACACAGATGCTACAAAATATTTGTGCTGTGATTGTAGCTGCATTCATCACACGAGTTACCAAATGCTTAGTGTTCACTTACTGGAAGTGAAGCAGCATTGAAAAGATCTAAAAAGATATGGAATTTTTATATTACGTAAGTTTACTTCTCAGATGTAGAACAATGTCTTCCTGAAAAAACGGATACTGTTTGATGTTAACATCATTATTCAGAGCTGGTAGCTGGCAATGGTGTCCATTGTTAGTCCACTGAGTCTATTGTTACCAGAACAGATAATGAGGAGGAACTGTTCCTCCGCTCAGTGTGTCCAGACAGTCCTACAGTCAAGCTTTTGTTTATTATCAGTCACCAGTCTCTTCATCTCGCTCCAAGGTCACTCCTCTCACCTCCAGCCTTCATTAAAGGCATCAGGCCTCTTTTTGGTCGAGTTTGTTAATGAAAAAAGACAATGCTTTGTTTTTATCATATTCTCCATTCCTTTCTCTGACTTGCTGTCTTTTTTTCTTCCCATCTGTACAGATGTTGAGCCCTCAGGTGCCTACGTTGGTCAGTTACCTAGGTGACCAGTCCCTGACTGAGGCTCTATTGGGTGCTCTCGTGGATGTGTCACAAGCCAGCCCTTCCTCATTGGTCAGCTTTCTGCCAGCGCTGAGGATTGTGGGACAGCAGTGTCCTGCTTTCTTGGGTCATGTGGCCAAAATACACAGTGCTGTGGGCATCATCAGTGAGGTAAAAACACACTCACACATTAAGGTTTATTTACATTTGTTTGCAGCAGTGATTGGTATTGAAACAGAAGGAGGAAGTGTGGCTTTCAGATGCACTTCAGGTGTGTTCAGACTGAATGGTGAGCTAGTTTTATAGAGGTTCATAAGTGCAAACAAAGTCTGTGGAAAGATAGAAATGAATGTAAGCAGGTCTATTATTAAAGGGTGACCATGACTCAGAGGGTGGGATATTATTGGTGGGATATATTGTTGTGTTCTGCAAATGTCTTCGGGCAAGACACTGAACCTTGAACTGATCCCCTGATAGTCAGGCCATCACTTTACATCAGTGTGTCCATGTGTGTAAATGAAACAAGAGGCAAAATTGCAAAGCATTTTGAATAAAAGCACTACATAAATGGTCATCTCTGCCCTTCATTGAAGTAAATTAACTCAGTTAACTCCACCTGGAATGTACAGAAACAACAGGAACAACAGAATCCAAGGGAAATAACAGAAACAAATGGAGATCTGAACTGAGGATACAATTCAAGCTTTTGCACCCTGTAGAATTTGGCCTGGAGGTCCTTGAAATCAGTTCAACTCTTGAATCTCTGAGCTGTTTACACGAAAGATCACCAATGTCAGTGCATATGTTAGCTTTTTACAACAAATGTCTGTATTGTTGGTGCCTTGGCTCCTTGTAACCAAGACAGGCAACAAGAACACTCACAACAAACAAAATTACATTGGATTAATGCTACTGACATTATCCACACACACACACACAAAGACACACACACACACTGAAACAGGCAGTAGTGATTATTTTAATGAGTAGGGATGAATGGGCTGCACACTCATATGACTTGTTCTCTGTTGTTCTGCCAAGTATAAAACACAGACTCTCACACCGGACAGATCCGGAGGTTTTGACCGCTGTTTAACACCTACATCAGTGTTCAGTGGATGTCTAAACAAACACATGCTTAAGCTCAGAGGGAGTCAGAAACTGTTGTCCTGGTGCGAGAGAGAAATACCTCCTTTGAAGGGAAACTGAAGGAGCATCTTAAGCTGCAGCCTAATGGTGCAAACGTAATGCAATTTAAGGGAACATTAACCTCAGGGAAGGTACTTGGTTCAGTGTGTGGTGAAAAAGGGAGAATCAACTGTATTCCTCAACAAAAGGAGCAATGTTAGATTAGCTTCACATGTGCGACAAATAACTTTATTTTCAAGTATGTGCATGTTAGTGATGTCTGTATTCAATTTTATTCGCGCCGATTTGATGAAAAAGCATTTTGTGGCTCAGAATACCGCTAATACAGACTGACAACTTCCTGCTACATCTTGTTCGTTCACATTTTGTAGGAGATTTAGAAAACAAAAATGTGTTTTGAAGGAGACTAAATTCGTCCCATGTGCCTCATTTTGGCCAGTTAAACACTTGGATGCCCATTTACCACTAATAGCACTTCTCCTGAAAAGTGGTGTTTCAGCCGTTACTGTGATTAGGGGCCACTTTTAAAACACTTGAGCTGGTGATTGCAGGTTAATTAGACGAGCAAATGGAGCGAACTGCAAGGTGGCAACGCTGCTGATTGATGGGCTGGAGAGGGAGGTGTGATGTAGGTGGAGGAGGCTCAGACATGCAAACCATAAAAGATCTGTCATTAAGTTTTCTCGTGTTTGACGAAACAGAATTGAGGCCAGATTCTGAGCCGCACCAGCAGCATGACTCCGACAATGTGGTCTGTTTATGAGTAGATCCAACACTTTGATCCACATTATAACATTTCAACAACCATTAGATGGATTTCCATGAAATTCAGTGCAGACATTCATGGTATGCAGATGATGTAATCCTACTATCTTTGGTAATCGTTAGACTTTTCCTGTCGCATTATAATGATGTTCACATCAAATGCTGGACGGATTTATATTAAACTTTGTACAGACATTCATTTATTCCTCAGGATAAATTGTAATAACTCTGGTATCCCTTAACTTTTCCCCAAAGTCCATCAGGTTTTATCTTTTCATTTGTCTCATATTTTGGTTCAGGACCAAATGCCCTCAAAACTAAAGTCATTCTTTTCAGCTGTACTGTAGTTTGGGCTTGGTGCTCATCAGCAAACGTTAACATTAGGGCTGTACTTGTCAGTCAAATTGGACTGGACTGACTATCTGGCAATCAGAAAATCCATTGGCATGAGTTTCAGTGATAATTTTGACCACTTTAGCATCATCAAATGCAACATGAGACATGAGAAGAGATTTTTGAATATTTAAAAGTTAATAAAAAACAGCTGTTTATGATGCAAGATGTGAACTGTGGCCCATTTGACTTGCTGACATTAATGTCCGGCTACCATATGTCGGAATAATGAGACAGGCAGCTCACATGTATTTCTATTTATATTGTACTCTTGTAGCTTACTTTTTTACATTAAAAACAGCATGGAAATGAATAAACAAATAAAACTGTTTAAAATACATTTAAGGGTTTCCCCTCTATAAACTGACTAACTTATAACTGTAAAAACTATAACTGACATGATTTACGTGTTTCAAGTGGTTTACCATGTTGGATGTTGTTAAAGGAGAGTTGAATGCAGGGTTTTTATTTAACTTTGTCAGAGTTATCCTCCATACTTCTTCTAGACATGTCAACAGCTAACCTAGTTTACCAACCAATCCACCTCAGGTTTCAGCTTGTCTCATCAGTTAACCACCAGTGCATGTTGTTATTGTTTGTTATGTATATTAGCCCTGCTAAATATCCCATTTTCACTAATTTATAAAAAATAAACAAACAAAAAAACAAGCGTTCGGTTTGAAGAATATCAGTCAACTGTTGAGCTTAAGTAGTTTCAATGCTTTTTTTGCACTGGTCACATTTTTGCTCTCTATGGGCTCATTTTTTTCTGCAGTGTTAAGTTCTGCACCTTCATGTAAACAGCACAACCATAGCTAGAAGCAGAGAGAACTAAAAAATGTCTTCTGTGCAGTATAACAACATTTTTTGCAGTGTTTTTAAATGAGAATTGTAGCCAAAGTAATGATATACACCGATCAGACATAACATTATGACCACCTGCCTGATATTGTGTTGGTCCCCCTTATGTGGTCAAAAATGCTCTGAACCATTTGGCATGGACAAGAGGACCTCTCAGGCTGTCCTATGGGGTCTGGCACCAGGACTGTTGATGCTTGATCAGAATGGGGTCTAGGAAGTTTGGAGGTCAAATCAACATCTTGGGCCATTGTCATGTTCCTCATGTTTGATGTTTTTGCCATGTGTTGGGGTGCATTTTCCTCCAGTGACATTTGGGATTGCCATTTGCATGAGGGAGTGTGTTTGTTCTGGGACAATGTTTATTTGGATGTCTAAGTCTCATCAACACAGATGCCAAAATCCAAGGTTTTCCAGCAGAACACCACATAGTACCAATATGATCAATGTTATTCACTTCACCTGTCAGTGGTCATGATGTTGTGGCTGATTGGTATATATCACGATTAAAAGCTTAGATTAGGATGATTTTCATGACTGAAATTTACTAATGAGTAGTTCAAGGACCATCAGAAAGTTGAACATCTTTCTGTTCTTACAGTTTCTGGCTGATAAATAGTGTAATATTGGTGTTTTTAAACAATAACATGCCTTTCACATCTGCAGAGGGTTAACGCACTAAAATAAGGTTCAGCATTGCCATTGTGAGCACCTATGTACAGCCTTACAGGCTGCTTGCATGACCGTATATACTTTGGTTTGTTCACATGAAATTAACGTTAAATTAAAACTCGGAATTGTTCTGTTATCCTTCTTTCCCATTTGAAAGTGGTTCAGAGGGATAAAAGTGACAGAAAGACAGCTAAGGTCTCCGAGTATCTCTTTTCCTCAGGGTCCATTTAAGGCAGTTTAAGAACAATTTGGGGAAATTAGCAAAAAGGCAAAATACATCATGACTGTCTTGAGATGAAATGCTCCCCCTCTACACATACGTTTATCACACACACACACAGATAGATAAACACAGAAATCGCGGGGCTGGAAACCATAATATAGCTTTCTATAACTCCAAGGCAGAGTTTCCTCCAAAATCTCCCTTCCTCCTCAATCTTCTTGTCAAAAAACCTG